>JAODAL010078889.1:0-12760 GCA_025379985.1 Phyllomedusa bahiana | reverse complement strand
TTGCACCCTCTTTGCAACCAGCACCCCAATAACCCCCATAGTTATGCCGTTTCCTACAGTAAAGATACAAAGTACATATTCGAGTGCTGTTTTTTTGTAGCTAGTGTACCTTTGTTAATTTGGCATCATTATGCACTCTGCATTTAATATGGACAGTCCTGGCACCTATGTAATTACTCATGTAATGTATGAGGAGGTATGGCCTTTGCATTTGTCATAAATACCTGGAGACCAGATAGAAATCAAAAGCTGCTTGTTCAGAAACAGATGGCTGCGGATGTTGGAGGTTGCATTAGCTCTTTTATGGGTGCTATAAATATGGAATGGTTGAATAATTAACATATGTCTGGATGTGAAACAAATAGAAGGATTCTGTACAACATCATAATTGACCCACACTGTGTATATCATGATGTTTATAAGGGTGAATCATAGGTAACCAACATTTTAATCCCTTACATAACAATGTATAAATGTTTATTTCTGTTCTTGTGCTTCTGTGCTATGTTTGAGCTGCATATTATGTAACACATACTGTAGGGTCTGAGCACCTGTTAGATTATGTTTGTAATGAGCTGGCAGACCGCTGCACATGGCAGTGCCATCCTGCACTGTCAGAATGGTTGGCACGAGAAGATGGTGTCAGTCAGCTGGGACCATTGTATTAAAGCTCTGTTCTGGTAAGATGATGAGCATTGTGGCACTAAGGCGCAACACCAATACATTAGGTGGGGGTAGAGGGTCATCCATACGAGAGAAATTGTGTGCAGTTAAATCTGCCAGAGAAACATACCCAATGGGTGAAAAGAGCAGATACTATTAAGGAAAAAGCTGGTGTGCTGTGGGACACAAAAATCCATAGAGAGAATGAGGGTGTACAGCAAGGCCTTGGAAGATGGCACCGAAAGAGAGCCACAGGGCTTGTGAGTCTGAGAGAGAGACTGTTGTGCGTGAAAACCAAAGCTAAGACTTAGGGAAAATGTGGCTGTCCAGGGGCCTAAAATAAGAACTGTAGAGAACTACCTAGACAGTATAGGTGGATCAGAGTTTAACCCCTTCCCACTGCATGGTCATAATTTTATGGATCTTTTATTTTTATATCCCCTCCTTCCAAAAGCCATAACTTTTTTTATTTATCCATCTAGATAGACATATGGGGCAACATATATGATTTTTGAAGCCCAGGAGCCATTTATTTTGTTCACAATAGTAGTGTAGAATGCACCTGAATCTATGAACCCGTTCTACTGCGGGTCATAAATCGGGCGCATTCAGGCTCAGGTTAATCACTTTAAAGTGCTCTACCTGTTCCAGCAGTAATGCGCCTGGATTTGCAGTACTAAAGCTATAAATGTTTAGCTTCGAAGGGTTTTAGTCCGACATGCCTCCAGCACGCCCCTCGATTTCAAGCGCATTACAAAGTGCCGCGGGCCCTCTGTAATGCGGCCGATATTAGAGTGCGACTGGTTAAAAATATAGTGAACGGGGCTGCGCTAGTTCTCAGGCTCAAAAGACGCCAGACTTCTGGTGCAGCCCCGTTCATACATGTTGCCCATGGTGACAAGATTTACTTTTTAATGGTGCCATTGACAGTACCATAGAATGTGGGTGGGCTCAGATGTTCACCAGGATTGTCACTTATATCCTCTGAATGCAATTGATCCCTTCCTCAGGAGGTAGATCGAGGACCGTTGGCGAGGGTTAGGATGGACCTATTTGAGGGCGGTGGCATATCCCAATGATGTCACTGTGCTTGTCTCCTCAGAAGATGAGGAAGAATGGGTGATGTTGGAAGTGGATCATTAATAAGAGGCATCTGGCTCCAAGATCAACCGGGAAAAGTGGAAAAGTTTGTGGTTGAGAGGAAGATTCTGTTTTCAGTCTTCTGTACACTCTCCTGTACCCAAGGAATCTGCAAACATTAAAGGCATTGAATTTGGCCAGAGGGATTATCCCACATAAAACTGGGAGACCAGACTAAACAGGGCCTCTTAGAAGGTGGATCAGTGACCCCGAGAGAGTGGGTGAACCCAACCAAGACTTTCCTGCTCCCGCTGTTTATAAACCTTGGCAGCATTTACACTTTGCTAGAACCCATCTGTCCATGGATCTACAGTCTGTTTCTCCAACTGTTATGAGGGAACAGACTGAACCAAGTCAAGAAAGAGATGACTTACAACATAGGGAGATTAGGAGGGTTGGGTATGGTCAACCCCCTGGTGTTTCTGGTAAGCACTTTTTTTAAAGATCAAATTAGCAGACCTTTGAAAGCAAGGGGCTCCACTGTGGGTAGCCTTCTTGTTGGGGATGGTTTCAGTATTTCTTCCAGCAATGGAAGACCGGGGGATGGTTGAAGCCCAGTTTATGCTACTCTGGTTATGAAGGTCATCCAGCTACGGGGTTAATGGATGTGGGAGATAAGAACCCTGTCGAGGAAACTCCTTGACAATAGGGTGCTTTCGACAAAATTAAAAAAAAAACAACGATTGACCAGAGATTTCCCAGGTCAGGATTTGAGGGTTGGGTTAAGACTTTTGAATTCGGTATGGATCCTTTTGAAGTTTTGGGATTTGTCATGGAACTGCTTCCATGGTTAGCTACTGTATATGTAAGGGACAATCTAAAGTGTAAGGGTGACTTTTGTTTCCTGAACATATGGTTTGTGTTTCGGAAGTGACATGTGAGACTTATAGGACATAAGATTTATGGGTTTAAGAGGTTTTGGTGGGTGGTGGGTTTATTAATTTGGGTTTGATATTCTTTAGAGATGGGTGAGAAAAAAAAATAAAAAATGGTATGTTGTTGTTACTGTGTTTGATATTGTTGGGTGGTGTAGGGAAAAAGAAAAATATTTTTTTGTTAAGTATATTGTTTATTATTATGATTTAGTGTTGAGGCAGTGGACTAGTTATATATGTATGTATATATTAGTTGTAAGATATAATAGTGTATATAATGTATATAGTTTCTACTGGATTAGTGTTAGAGGTTCGGTATGTTACGGTGTGGCATGATTGTGGCCTGACCAGGGTCTAAGTATATATGTATAGAGTATGGAAGGATTGTAGGATATCGTTATTTGTTATGTTTTCTATTTTTATTTAAATAAAAGAGCTCCAGTTTATTCAAAAATAAAATAAAAAGCTACTAGTGCCCAATGAAATAACATTAAAAAAACCTCCGTTCCAGCGCAGGGTCTTCCCGGTCTTTTGTATACTTTCTGTGTTATTCCAAACAGGACATCACTTACAGCAATTGCAGCAATTACATTCTTCTACCAACCTCACCATTCAGAGCTACTCACTCCCAAACAGCAATGCAAGGGAGCGGCACAAGACCACTGCAGCCAATCACAAGCTGCCGCAATGACGTCCTATTTGGAAGAAGACAGAAAATAAATAGAAGACCGAGGAGAGCTATCAGGTAAGTGGGTGAAGAGGGAGGTGATTATAGGCTTTTTTTATTTTATTGGGCGACATGCTTATTATTATTTGAGTTATGAAAAGTAAGGCAGCGAGTCCATGGAAAGGTAAGTGATAGTGATCCTTTCCTTTTTTGGTTTTGATACTACGTTGCGGCCATTGTTACTGGGATGCGGTGCCTATAGGGTGTTGTGACCCAGAGCTGGGGGACTAGGTCTGGCAGCAGTGGTGTTGTTGGGCCACTTGGTTGTTCGCTTTGCTGGTGTTTCTGTTGCTGTGGCGGTGGTCACCATGCAGTGCTACAGCCATTAGCGTAGGGATCCACTTTAAAGGGGTCGCCGTGAAGTGGCCATTGGGCTTAAACAGTTTGAACAAGAAAGTATACTGACAGCCTCATGCTCATCTTTTTTATAATTTTTGCTGAGAAGCATGAGCTCTACGTATAGTCAAAGGATGTGTGGACTATGCTTCTTTCTTCTAGTGTGAGCATTCTTCTTTATCTCCTGACCAAAGCAAAATCAAACAGGAATGCATTTGGTAATAGTCTTCATTTACGTTTACCTAAATGTTAAAAGCTAAGAAAACCCCTATAAAAGCGTAATTCTGATTGGTCAGCGTCAGGGTGCCTCTAATGAAGACTAACCACACAACCAAGAAGACAAACGCTGACGTCCAGAGATAAGTAACTACTATCGTTATAGCAAATCTACCGTGGATATACTGTAAGTAACAATCATGTGCAGTATAATACTTGCACATGTGCAGATTACTCAAGTGGTGGCAGATCACTCAAAAACAACCCCCTGCTCCATAATAAAAGAAAATGTAAAGAGTATAAAAAAATTCTTAATAAAATATGCAAACAATTTTATACATAAATCATCAAAAACCTCATGATGTAAATGTGTGTGACATTAAAGCAAAGAGACTCATTCATGAAAACTCATAGCAACCAATCAGAGCTCAAATTTAATTTCATATATTGCTCTGAAAAAATGAAAGGGGACCCCCTATTTGGTTGCTATGGGAAACAAAGACAGTCTTACTGCTAGACAGTTTTCATACATAAGGCCCAATATGTGCAGACAGTTAAAAACCATGGAAGACCAGAGAGCCATTGTCTGTTATGGAGCCATCTGTAATTGTCTTTGATAAGAAGCATTGGTGTATTATGGTGAACTGTGGCTGTCACTGTTATAGGACACCTGTGAATGACATTGATTGTGATTTTTAAGGTGCACCCATTACTGTCACTCTTCTAAGGCACTGTGGCTTTCTGTTATGGGGCACTTTGGCTATCATGGAGCTGTGGCAGATTTATGTCCGCACAATTGTTCCCACTGTTGCTGGGTACATAGAGGGAAATGTATAAAATGGGCTGTGCCAATTTTTTGGCGTGTTTTGCACCAAAAAATTGTTGTGGGCCTTTGCGCCAAAAATGGGCGCACGTCCAACATCCTGGACAGTTTTGTCCGCATCAATTCTTAGGGGGCATGTCACGTCACATTCATAAGATTAGACATACTTATGAATGTGTCTTGACAGAATGTATCACAAAAATGGAGTACTAACCCATGCCAATTTCAAAGTGGCAAGGCTGGGACAAGATTTGTCTCAAAGGGCTATCAAACAATACATGGAAACCTCTAAAGAAGCATTTATGCTATCTACAATACATGAAAAAAACTTTGAGATTTTAGTTCACATGTTTTGGATCAAAAATGCTTAAGCCACCCCGACTACCAACGGATCTCAAGGCGGGTGGTCTACTCTATTTTTACCTCTCACTTGAGCCCAAATTCAGATTTCATTTGGGTCAACAGACAACAAAAAAAACCCCCAACCTTAAAAAGCAACTCCCACTGTTTTAGCAACCTGTGGATTTGGGGGTGGGGTGCAAGAAAAACCAAAAGGAGGTTTTATTCCTCCCTATATAAATTAAAAGCAATATTGCCAAATGCAACGTATAGTTTGAAAAAAAAAAAAAACATTTTGAAAAAAACAAATGTAACCTGGTGCCACGGCAGGTTGCGGCCTTATCCTACAAAATTTCCAATACCAGGGGAAAACCCATCGCAAAAAGGGCTTAAAAAAAAATGGAAACTTTAAAGAAGCTTTTATGCTATTCATAATAAAAAAAAATTTGAGTTTTTTGTTCAATGTTTTGATAAAAAAATGCTTAACCCACCCCCGATCCCAACAGGATCTCAAGGCGGGGGGCCCCTACTTATTTTTCCCTTCACTTGAGTCCAATTCAGATTTCTCTTTGGGGTCAACGACTCCCCCCTAGTCCAGAGAGAAAAAAAGCACCAACCTTATAAGCATACTGCACTGATATAGCAACCTGTGGAGGTGGGTGGGGTGCAAGAAACCAAAATGCCATTCCTCACTATATAAATTAAAAGCAATATATGCCAAATGCAACGTATAGTTCTGCACAAAAAAAAACAAAAAAACACATTTCTGAAAAACACAATGTGAACCTGGGTGCCACTGGCATGGTTGCGGCATATATATACACACACATTCCAATACCAGTGGCACCACTCAGCTAAAGGGCTATCAAACAATACATGGAAATCTCTAAAGAAGCATTTATGCTATCTACAATAAATGAAAAAAACTTTGAGATTCTTAGTTCATATGTTTTGATCAAAAAATACTTAAGCCACCCCCGACTACCAACGGAATCTCAAGGGTGGCTTAAGCATTTTTTGATCAAAACATGTGAACTAAGACTCTCAAAGATTTGTCTCAGACACTTTTTTGGCAAATATTTTGGTGCACGTTTTTGTCTCACACTGGGACACATTTATACTGTGCTGTGAGACACTTTCACACATATTGACGAATGCTACACTCACTTACTGAGAAGTACAACTGTCTAGTCTGTGCCAGTTTTCATACTGTGCATGTCCTCCTATAACGCTCACCGATATTGGGCACTATGCCAAGGCCTTTCACAATAACTACCACAACTATCGCAGCACTTTGGTGAGGCATAATTGCTTATACTAATATGCACGCCTGTTATAAGGATGTAAATGTTAAGGCGGTATTGAGGCTATCACTGTTGTGGCTATCGATGTTACGGGGCACTATGGCTGTCACAGTAATGGGTGGAATGTTTCTGTCTCTGTTATGATGCACTATGTCACAGTTATAGAGACACTTTGGTTCTCTTGATCCTAGTGTGCTGTGGCTACCACTTTTATGGAGGCACATTTTGTTTATAGCTATGGCGCCCCCTCTCTTTTTTATGCTGCAGCTTGTAAATCCATATATTATTTGTATATTAAGGCTAAGTTATTTTCCCTTTCAGAATTAATTCAGTTTTTTTCTATTGAAACCAACAAGTGCCATTAATAAGCCCCAGGACACAGATTACTTCATCTATAAGCCGTGTGTAGAGCTTGTAAAGATTATGCAAAGTGTTTAGCAATTACTTTCTTAAACAAAGTGCAGATCCACTTTGTGCCAACAACAAGCTCTCTGAATATAATCAAGAGTGCTCGAATCAACTTCGTTGTCTGAAGACTACATACATGCGGATCTGCTGGAGAAGGAATTGCAGATATTCATGCAAAGTTTAGCCTTTATCAGACCATATAATGCAAAGTTTTGCAATTTTTTTGTTAAACTTTGGGCGACAGTTATAAACGGGGCTGTGCCAGTTTTCTGTATAGTGATGTTACTTGGTAACTGTTTAACCATTATTCAGAGGTACCATACATTGAAAATGATATATAGATATTTGTATGTATTTATAGAGTATAACATTTTTTTACATAAATACATCTTTGTAGACCCTGGCAGCTGCACTGTTTGGAAACAAACAGAACTGAACCAGCAGCACTCTGCAGATGCCAAGAGACAGATACAAACTGAATATATGAAGTATGTATGAAAACTTGAGGCTTCTTATACACATTTTATATCAAGATTGTGAGGGCCCATACTCCATTAATAAGGGGACTTCAGTTCAGATGAGGATCTAATGTGAACGATCATTCTCAGCTCTTTCAGTGCCTTTTCCAGGTCTCTGTAGTAAATGAGGTTCTGAGTTACAGTATCTCACAAAAGTGAGTACACCCTTCACATTTTTGTAAACATTGTATTATATCTTTTCATGGGAGAACACTGAAGATATGACACTTTGATACAACGTAAAGTAATCAGTGTACAGCTTGATATAATAGTGAAAATTTGGCGTGCCCTCAAAATAACTCAACACACAGCCATCAATGTCTAAATCGCTGGTAACAAAAGTGAGTACACCCCTAGGTGAAAATGGAAAAATTGTGCCCAAAGTGTCAATATTTTGTGTGGCCACCATTATTTTCCAGCACTACCTTAACTCTCTTGGCATGGAGTTCACTAGAGCTTCACAGGTTTCAGCCACTGGAATCCTCTTCCACTGCTCAATGAGAACATCACGTAGTTGGTGGATGTTAGAGACCTTCACCTTCCTTTTGAGGATGTTCCACAGATGCTCAATAGAGTCTGGAGACATGCTTGGCCAGTCCAGCACTTTTACCCTCATTTTCTTTAGCAAGGTAGTGGTTGTCTTGGAGGTGTGTTTGGGGTCGTTATCATGTTGGAATACTGCCCTACGGCCCAGTTTCCAAAGGTGAAGGATCATGCTCTGCTTTAGTAGGTCACAGTACATGTTTGCATTCATCGTTTCTTCTGTAGTTCCTCACAGCCAACAGCACTCATGCCAAACCATGACAATCCCACCACCATGCTTGACTGTATTCAAGACACACTTGTGTTTGTATTTCTCACCAGGTTGCAACCACACATGCTTGACAGCATCTGATCCAAATAAGTTTATCTTGGTCTCATCAGACACAGAACATGGTTCCAGTAATCCATGTCTTTAGTCTGCTTGTCTTCAGCAAACTGTTTGCGGGCTTTCTTTTGCGACATCTTTAGAATAGGCTTTCTTTTGGGACGACAGCCATGCAGACCAATTTGATGCAGTGTTTGGTGCATGGTCTGTGCACTGACAGACTGACCCCCTCTCTTTGATGCAGTGTGTGGTGCATGGTCTGAGCACTGACAGACTGACCCCCTCTCTCTCTCCACCCCCTTAACCTCTGCAGTAATTCTGGCAACACTCGTATCTATTTTGAAAAGACAATCTCTGGATATGACACTGAGCACATCCACTAAACTTCTTTGATCGACTATGACAAGGCCTGTTCTGAGTGGAACCTGTCTTGCTAAACCGCTGTATGGTTTTGATTACCGTGCTTCAGCTCAGTTTTAGGGTGTTGCCAAGCTTCTTATAGCCTAGGCCATCTTTATGAAGAGCAACAATTTTTTTCAGATCCTCAGACACTTCTTTGCCATGAAGTTCCATGTTGAACTTCCAGTGACCGGTATAAAAGAGCGTGAGAGCGATGACACCAAATTCAATGCACCTGTTCCCTATCCACACATGAGACATTGTAACACTACTGAGTCACACGACACCATGGAGCAAAAATAGCAAATTTGGCATAATTTATCCATTTTCACTTGACGGATGCCTGTTGAGTTATTTTGAGGGCACACCACATTTACACTGTTACACAAGCTGTACACTGACTAATTTATATTGTATTAAAGTGTCATATCTACAGTGTTATCTCTTGAAAAGATATAATAAAATATTTCCAAAAATGTATGCAGCCACTATTTTGGCACTGGTCTGCTGGAGGACATTGGGCACGATTGGGTGTGCTTGAAGGTGGTCAGAGGCATAGTTTGATGTTATGTTATACTTGTTCATGGTTAGGGGCATAACCTGGTGTGATGTCACGTGCTGTGGCCGGAAACCAGTGCACTGATTTGGCCAGAAGCCCATAATGCTGCTAAGACGGCCCCGCACATACTGTATAACGTGTAACTTCTTCTTCTCTTTCCTTAACTGAAAAAGATCATCCTTCAAAACACTTACCACCACCCACAAGTTTTTTTCTACTTTATCTCCCCACTTACTTGTGTGGTTACCACCACCTTAGCTGTGATAAGTTTCCTAAAATGATCAATGAAAACACAGACACATTGGCCCTCACTTACTATCATTGTCTAAAAGTTCGACAGAATAAACTTAGACAGATGCACCAAATTTATCACAGTGCCTCTTGCTAGTTGATAAATTGCTGCAGCTTTACATTTGTCTAACTTTTAGACCAGTTTTATTTTGGCTTACTTTCCATGCTAGAATTTTGGTGCATCTATGGTGCAAATTTTGTATTAGGTTTAAAAGGAGGGCAAATTTTCAAAATTAAATTCGGTCATTCGCCGAATTTTCGGAAAAAAAATAAATTGGGCGAATTATTTGGCAAAAATCGTTTTAAAAAGCAGCTATTTCCGGGGCTGCACAGAGCCTGCGGGGTGCTGTAGAAGTTGTGCCATGCTTAAATATGCGAGGGAGCTTGGTTTGGTCTTCAACAATGTTGTGTTTTAGTAGACACCGATGATGCTGTCGCTCTTAGAATCGCTGCACTATAAACCCCTGGGCATTAAGAGGGCAAAAGGGACCAAAAAACTAAAGGGGAATGTAGCCTGTAAAGTCAAAACCGCAAAACGGAAAAAAACAAGCTGAGAGCTCAGGGGGCAAATTTTAGTGCAGAGTGTGGAGGGACGGCGGCAGCCACAGCAGAGGGTCAGGCGTGGCACAATGACATTCGGGGGTGGCAAAACACGAGGAACCCAAGGGGGTTTCAAAAAATGACGAGAGGGGGAGGTCACGGCGGCAGCAGTATGAGGTCAGGCATGGCACAATGACTTTCTGGAGGGGGCAAAAACAGTATTGGGGCCACAGAGTGGCACAATGATACAGTGTGGAGGTCACGACAGCAGAAGCATGAGTCAGGCAGGGGCACAATGACATTCGGGAGGGGCCAAAACGTTTTAGCCACAGGTGGCACAGATTCATGTGGAGTTACGACAGCAGCCATAGATCAGGCAGTGGCACAATGTCATTTTGGAGGCGGAAAAACAGTTGGGCACGAGTGGCAAATCACCTGTGGAGGTTACGGCGGCAGAATGAGTCGGCAGGGGCACAATGAATTTCTGGGGGCGGAAAAAACGTATTGGGCCAAAAGGTGGCACAACACACATGGGGAGGCCCCGGCAGCAGCATATGAGATCGGGGATGGCACAAGACTTTTGGAGGCGGAAAAACGTATTGGGACAAGGGGCACAATCACACAGTGGGGAGGCCCGACAGCGCAAATGAGACGGGCAGTGGCACAATGACTTTGGAGGGGGCAAAACAGGGGGAAAAGCCAAAAATTTGGCACAATGAGAGGCGGGGAGGCCGGGCAGCAGCATGAGGTCAGGCAGGGCACAATGACACAGTGTGGGGGGGGCAGGAGTCACAGCGCAGCATGGGGTCGGGGAAAGGGGCACAATGACATTCTGGAGGGGGCAAAACGGGGGAAGCCACAGAGTTGCAAAATGACTGGGGCGGGGGTCCGGGCGCAGCTGAGGTCGGGGAAGTGGCCAAATCACAGGGGAGGCAAAACGCGGCCACGCACAGATGGGTAAACAGTGGCACAAGACACGTGGGATGTCAGGCAAGCAACGCGCAGCGCATGGGTCATAGGGTGGCCAATGACAGAGTTTTTGGGTGGGTGGCAAACAGCCCCTGGAAAAAGATGGTGGTGGCAGATGGGAAATGGAGCTTTTTTGGGTTCGGGGGGTGGCGGAATAAAATGTGGTGAGGCAGGTAGTTTGAAACCAGATGAGTAAGGCATTGGTTGGCCCCCGGCCGATCCACCCCCCTGTTTTCACTTGACAAAGGTAAAGCCCCTTCCCATTTCCCCGTGGACAAGCGGGTTTTCCCCTTGGGGAAACGAGGGCCCCCCCCCGCACTAACCCGCTTGACCCACAACACCCGGGCAGGACAGCTTCCCCACTGAAAACCGGAAGTTGCGGCCACACTCCATTTTGGGGTCCCCAGTAGCCCCAGCGGATCTTCTAACTGAGGTGGCAGATGCGTCCCCGTAGGCCCCAACCTGTTTGGGGTTTGGGACTGCTCCAGGGCCCGTGCTGTGGCCTGCCCTCCTCACTGGAAGCTGCTCTCTTGACTCCAGACTTAGGGTTTCTACTGATGGAGCTGGTACTGCTCCCACCCCCCACCCTTCCCCAGCAGCGTGGGAGTAGTACGTAAACGCTGAGGAAAATCCGGTTTAGGGCCCGTCAAGGTGGGACGATGCCGCACATAGGGAGGGAAAAGATTTGGGGGTTTCCCCCATATTTTGGTTTTTTCCTCTCATAGGGAAAAAGGCTCCCTTTTGGACCGGGGAGCGAGGGTCCCAAAAGGGGGAAGCCAGAATCTCCCCTGCGGATGCTGACTATTCGGCTGTCACAGCCCGGGAAATAAGCATGCTCGGGCCATTTAACAATGATCCCCAGGGGCCCCTGCCTCCCTTTCCATGTTACTGCCCGGTGCTTGGGGGGATCTGCCTGTTTCCTCATCTCCTTACCTCCCCCATGTCCCGCTCCTCCCCTTTGTCACCTGGGTAGAAATACTCATTTCAACCCGACAATGCTTTTGTCCAATGTCCCCCCCTCCTCCTCCATTCAATCCCCCCCCCGGACTCATTGGCCACGAGATTAGTCGCCCCGTTCCATCCCCTGCCCAGACGATTTTTATCATCGTTCCAGGGCAGAAGCAGTGGAATGAGTTTTTCCCCTGCCCGGCATGACAAATAACGTTGCTCCCGAATGGGTCAACAAACGGAGGGGCACGCTGAGGCGGGCCCCGGCTGACTCAAAGTTACAAGGGAGTATTCTGTCTGCCGGATCACAAAAAAATGTTTTAAAGCCTTTTTTTCATACAGTCGGTCCAAAATGTCAGGCTGGAATTCCCGCGGGTGGAAACCTGCTAGAGTGTGTTGGGGAGGCCCTTTCTGCCCCGCAACTCGAGGAGGGGTACTGGTTTTTAGAATGGATAAAATGCATGCACCCGTTTCCGGCATTTTTAGATTTCTGAAGATCGTTGGAAAACTTCGGAACCTTTTCACAACCAATTGAAAAACGTGCGCCTGCAGGGGCATGGACCATCCCCCCTCGGCAGCGCGGACACCAGTTCCTCCCCTTGTCCGTCACCTGGGGTTCCCATTTGCAGTTGGCGCGGAGAAAGCCCACTCGATTTCTTGCTGCAGACGGGAGCAGGAAAAAAATTTTTATATTTTGGCGTTGAAAAAAACGGTTTCTTGGGGTCAGCACAAAGCAAAAAACGCTTTAATTAACCCCTGGATGCGCAATAGAATTGAGGCCAAAAATTAAGTGGGTTTTTTATGTAAAAAACCTTTTTTTCTTTTAAATGAATAAAA
>JAODAL010078888.1:0-12760 GCA_025379985.1 Phyllomedusa bahiana | reverse complement strand
TAGATTGCGGGGCGACAGTGCCCAGTATCAGTACTTGTTCTGGTGCCATGACAACCCCTGTCACCATGCCACAATGCATTGCGGGCATGGTGACGTCACTGATGACCCCGGGAAGTGCCGTTCACTTCCCAGGGCATCAGACAGGGGACGGGGGCCGCACTACAGTGCGGCAGCTGACGGGAGCAGCAGGAGGAGCTCACTCCTCCTGCCTGCGGCTTTTTTAAATCGCAGCCCATGACAGGCTGCGGTAATGAAGCGGTAATCACCCGCGGCCAGAGCCCACTCCGGCCGGGGGTTATACGGCATGGGGGCCAGCGGTAATTTACCGCTGGTCCCATGTTGCGATCGCGCGTGGCTCACCCGCAAGCCCGCGCGATCGCCAGGGCGTATGGATACGTCCATTTGCGGGAAGTCACTTACCGCTAGGGCGTATCCATACGCCCTATGTCGGGAAGGGGTTAAAGGAGCATCTACCGCTGTAAAGTCACAGAGGGGATCGGGGGGGGGGGGGCGCGGGCGAACACAGACAAGCTCATTTAAAGAATACTGGATATTGTATTGCAGACATTGCATTGCAATAGCTTATTATTAACAGTTTACTGTTGAAATATTACTTGGATATTGGGCACCCTGAACTTATATTAGGATACAGATCTTTTCTAGTAACTGCAGGTCTATTTGTTAGGTGCAAAACTCCACTTTGATTATCAGTATACATTTCAGATAGGTGTTCTTTTTCAATTTTGCCCAGTTCAGCTTTGTTGATAGAGGTACCTTGCAGTTAAATTTGAATCCAGCAATTGTGTAGTCACCACAGGTGAATTGATAGGTACCAAAAATACCTTTTATTATCCGTATACATTTCAGATACGTGTTTTTTGCACTTTTGCCCAGTCCAGATTTGTTGATAGAGCCACCTTGCAGTTAATTTTGAAACCAGCAATTGTGTAGTCACCACAGGTGAATTGATAGGTGTCAAAAATACCTTTTATTATCCGTATACATTTCAGATACGTGTTTTTTCCACTTTTGCCCAGTCCAGATTTGTTGATAGAGCCACCTTGCAGTTAAATTTCAATACAGCAATTGTGTAGTCACCACAGGTTGAGCGATTACGTTGGCCATCAACATCGGTCGATGGTCGATAGTCGACCATTATCGACAAGATAGTCGATGGTCGATGGTAGATTATGATCGATGACCATTAAAGTCTATGGGAGAGCAACAACACCTTCATTCTTACATCCAAACAGGGCTGGAGAAGCTGAAATTAAAATCCACAACAGTCAAATGGATACGTGCTACATCTTAGGCAGCACACTTAGGTTATAAAAGCCACAGAAAAAAAATCACAGACCATTCACTATCCCTGTCTTGTACCACAGCATGACCCTTACACCTGCATGACCCACAAATTAAAAAAGTGCCAGAAGGCAGTATTATTTGAACCATCATTTTACTTGAACTGGACATTGAATATCCCTGTCCTGGAACGCAGCATGAGCCCCAAACCTGCATGACCCCCACATTTAAAAAGTGCCGGAAAAGGAGGCTTTCCACCACCACTTGAGTTTCACTGGATATTGACTATACCTGTCCTGGGCCACAGCATGAGCCCCAAACCTGCATGACCCAGATTAAAAGTGCCGGAAAAGGAGTCTTTCAACCAACATTTTAGTTTCACTGGACATATACTGTCCCTGTCCTGGGTAGCGCTTGCCCCTCCGTAATGAGTGCGGACCAATTGAGCTTCACTTGGAAAATACTGGGGTTAACGCTCCTGCCCACCAGGGTTGCCCTTTATCTTGGCATTCTTTTTCTCATTTCACTCAACGGCTGGAGGAAATTGTCTCTGTTCTTTTGTTCTCTGTCCGTGCTCCATACCCATGTCCTCTGAATAACCTACATCTGGTCAAGTCTTCCTGTACCCCCCTTGTACAATTCAGAGGAATTTTTTTCCAGCTATTTTGTACATGCAAGTTTTTTAGTAGTTTAATTCTATAAAAAACATTTTAAAATAGGGTGGAATCCCACCATGTCTTTGTTTCTCTTTTTTAATTGTATTAAATGGTTGTCTCAATACAGGGATTGATAGCTCTGTTAAGATCTTGCCCAAAAACAAGCCATTTGCAATATGTGTCCATTAACAGTGTCCTACCTATTCCTGTTTCTGACAGCACCATCACCCTTGAGCCACTTTGGACAATTGTGAAGAACAAATGTCTGTTAGAAACAATTTTTTTTTCTAATAGGACCTGTAGTATTGCTGCATTTCAAAGCAAAATGCCCCCAAAAATTCAAAGCATGACCTTGAGCCACTTTGGACAATTGTGAAGAACAAATGTCTGTTAGAAACAAAAAAATTTTATAATAGGACCCGTAGTATTGCTGCATTTCAAAGCAGCAGACCCAAAAATTATAAAAATGACTTTTCAGCCACTGTTAAAATTGTGAGGGAGAAATGCCACTTAGAAGCCACATTTCTGTTCCAAAAACCCATGATTATTGCTGTATCTCACAGCAATACAACCCAAAAAAAATTATAAATATGACTTCTCTCAGCCCTATTAAAAATTGTGATGGAGAAATGCCACTTAGAAGCCACCATTTCAGTTTCCCAAAAGGGCCATAATTATAGCTGTATCTCACAGCAACATGACCTCCAAACCATTGACAATGCGAAAACTTCTAAAGATAAAGTGAGTAAATGGAATACGGTGTTGTCATTAAACCTTGCTGTCTTTTACAGTCTCCTCACAGCAAAACAAGCAAAAAGAAACTTTTGGGAAAAGGAGAATAAAAATTGCAGTAAAAAATGATCATTTTAAAAAAAATTTTTAAAGGGCCTTTCTTTTTGAAGAAGAATGTGAAGGGGAAACCCGGAACCCTAACGTGCTCGGCAATTGGGCCACAACTCACAGAGATATGCCTAAATTTATTTTTGATGAAAGTCAAACGATCCCATTATCTGTGGAAAGGGTGGTTTGTCTTAATGACTCCTACTGTGCTGAAGTCGCCAGATTGCGGGGGTGTGGGCAGGACAACACCTCTATGCGTGGGGAGCCAGCTGGGGCCTTCGTCCATTTTGGATACCCAGAATCTATTGGGTCCCGGAAAACATACAAAACATCGTGTTGAGAGCAGATAGTGTGCCCCGATCTTAAGTTGGGGCTCTGTGTGTTGGATGTGTGCCCTGCATTGCATGCGGTTTGGGTTGTAAAAAGATTGCCGAGGCCCCATTTGGTTCGCCACCTTCTGCTGCGGCTGCCCCAGGTATTGGCACTTACTGCTGTCACGTCGCTGATGTTGTACCGTGACTTTGAAAACTTGAAGCAGACGAAAGGGGTTTCCCGTTGATCAATCAGCAAGGGTTTCCCCTTTTTTTTTTTTCGCTTTTTGCTCCTATTTGGGTGGGGGAAGGAAAGTGCTGATTTTTTTGTTTTGTCCCGGGGGACCCAGGGGGGGCCCCCCGAATTTGTTTCTTTTGATGGCTTAACGAGGATCTGTTGGGAAAAAATGGAGCTCCAAGAAATAATGTGAGAGGGGAGCCTTGATTTCCCAAGCCTTGGTCGAGGGGCACTAGCAAAATGATCTTCCTCATCTTTCCCCCTCCGCCTAAAATTACCCCAAAACCTTTTCCAAGGCGGGGTAGTGGGAAAGCGGTGTCAGGAATACCCCCTCCTCCTCCTCCTCCGCTTCTTCCGGAACCAATTAAAACAGCCCGACTTGCCTGAGATGATGCACCCTGAGAGCTGGCGCTGCCTTTGCATACCCCTGGACCCGAAACCCGCCAAAGAGATTTTAAAAAATTGAGAAACTTGGGGCCCCTTGGGGTTCGAGGGAGAAAAGGCTCCGGTCCGCATCTGGTCACTCCCCCTCTGTCGCTGGTGGTACTGTTGTTTCAGATACCCAAAAGATCGTTCCAGAACAAAGAGCCCACAAGGGTCATGCTGAAAAGGGCATCGCCGCATAATTTTTGGTGGCTTCCTTAAAAATGGCAAGGATGGTGCAGACCCTTTTTTCACCTGCCCCCCCTCTCGGTGGCTCAACCCCCCGGGGTCCCACCGTGCTTTCACCCCGTGTACTTCGTATGGGGGAATGGCATTCGTGCTGCCCAATCGCTGGAGCATGTGAGGGGGGAATTCCAGCATGTTGCCACGTCAACAATGAGCGGTTGACGGGGGGCCGAGCTGACGCGCAACGCAGCCAGGCGGGCGAAGCAGGGTGCGAACGGCGAAGTGCGAATTTAGCCCTTCGACCCTTCCCCCCAGCGGGCCCAGTCCGGGCCCTGGGTACCCTTTTAGAAATTTCTGGACGACAAGGTTCATGACATGTGCCAGGAAAGGGATGTGCTCCCAGATCTTAATGGGGCCAGCAGATTTCGCCCGTTATCGCCCCACCCCCCTTCCCTGGCAAAAAGGTTTTTGTCACCCAGCCAGCGTCGGTCTCGTTGCGGAAAGCCGTCCACGCTCCTGACCTGTGTGGGGGACGGCCCTCCAAGACAGTTTAATTTCAAAAAGGGCCCTGGTATCTTTTGGGGCACGGATCCCACCAGGGCCCTTGGGGGGAAAATTTAACCCCTGCCCCACCCCTTTCTTTTTTTGGAAAGAGGGCCCCGGCCTGAACCACCATAAACCCCCGGGAAACCCATCCCCCAGCTAAACCCAGTGAGCTGCACAGAAAATATAGCAGCTTTGGCGTCTTACGCCCATGTGTCGGTGGCCCAGATGGCCCTTTTCCCCGGCCAATTCAGAAAAACGAAATTAAAAATTTTTAGATGACACTGGCTGGACGGGGCAGGGAGGGGGGCTTTTTCTGGCAAAGAAATCCCTTTTGCTCGGCATCTGGAAAAGGGGGCGGGCAAGGGCCCATGACGTGGGGGAAACATCTGTGCCCACCAATTAAAACGGCAAAAACCCCAAAGGGCCCAAAAGCCGGCAATCCAAAATTTCCCGGCTTTTGGCTTTGGGAGGGTTTGGGGTTTAAAAAATTTTTTCTTTGCCCCAAACCCGGGAAAAAAAGAAGGCTGGCTGTAGAGGGCCCGGTGTACGGCGGCAGGTCGTAAAAATGGCGGAAGGAGAAGGGGTGGGAGGGGTCTCTGGTGGTGTGGTGGTATCGGGGCGAGGGGTGGACGCTGAACGGAGGCTGACCCCCTGATCATGACTTGAGAGACAGGGGCAGCTGAGGAACGTTGGTGGTGGGGGGGGGAATTAGGAGGCGGAGACAGAGGGTGGGGCCCAGGGGTTTGGGAGGGCCCCGGCTTTTCCGGTCGGCCTTTTTTGGCCAAGTGTTCCCTCCATTTCAACCTCATTTTTTTCCTGAAATGTGATTTGACAGTTGGGTGGGGGTTTTAACCCACCAAAGGGGTTCTTCCCTTTCTACATAGGCTTTTAACGGCAAAGGGGGGAAATATGAATCGCTGGGTGAATCAGGGGCTTGCTAAAAGAAGGCCCCAGGCTTGAGGGTCCGGGCCCTTTTTTGACCGGCCCGATAACCCGAGGGAGCGGGGTTTCCCGCGCCCGTGGCTGGCGGAATCATATCACGGATTTTTCGGCCACCCTCCCCCTTTTTGGGAGGGGGAAACCCCGTACTGACAAAAAAACCCAAATCGTTTTTCCTCCTCTTTCCAGTGATGAAGCGTTTTCGAAAGGGAAAATTTTTTTTTGGTTTTGAAAAGACCCTTTGGGTTTTCTGCTTTTGCCCGTCAAAATCTCATCAACACAGGTGATTTGGGTTTGTCCTGACATTCTAAATCCAGGGCTGGGGCTACAACTGAGGGCCCTCAAGGGTTGTGCCAAAACCCCCGGGTTTTTTTTCCCGATTGCCCGGGCCTTCCCTTTTCCCCCTTCCTCGATAGCATCAGTAACTGGGCTTCAAAAGAAGGGGAAAATCACCCCTTTTTGGTTTTTTGGATCTTTTGACATGCCTTCTGACCCCAACCGCATTTTGTCATCAAAGAGGTCTTCAGAAAATGGATTATCCACAGTGGTGGGTACACGAGTTGACATTTGGGCTGCTTCATGTTGGACGGATGCTGATGATGCTGATGACGACATTTGTGGCCGTGACTGGGAGGACGAGGAGGTAAGACTGCTGGATGCAGGTTGCATTAACCACTGAAGGACAGATTGGCGACGCTGTTCGTTACTGAGATTCACAGGGCCCTGACCCAGCGATGACAGGCCTGACGGTCCTGCAACCGACGATCCGCTGGCATGCGTGTTGTCGCCAGCACTGGAAGGAGCACCTTCTTTCGTACCTCTACCTCCATGTCCTACCCCCCTCTTTGCTCGCTTACCACCTGCATTTCGCTCCATGTTCAGAAATATAAAAATTTGAGAAGGTATGGAAGAGTTTTGGAAAGTCTCTTATTAAAAGACGGCAAATCACAGCTATTCTCAAATCCCTCAAATCAAAACAAAATTGCTGTATTCACATTTAACTGCAAAGTAGATCTATCAACAAAGCTGGCCTGCGCCAAAGTGAAAAAACACGTATCTGAAATGTATTCGGATAATACAAGGTATTTTTGGCACCTTTCATTTCACCTGTGGTGACTACAAAATTGCTGTATTCACATTTAAGTGCAAGGTGCCTCAATGAACAAAGCTGTAGTGCGCCAAAGTGAAAAAACACGTATCTGTAATGTATTCGGATAATAAAAGGTATTTTTTGGCACCTATCAATTCACCTGTGGTAACTACACAATTGTTGGATTCAAATTTAACTGCAAGGTGGCTCTATCAACAAATCTGGACTGGGCAAAAGTGCAAAAAACACGTATCTGTAATGTATTCGGATAATAAAAGGTATTTTTTGGCACCTATCAATTCACCTGTGGTAACTACACAATTGCTGGATTCAAATTTAACTGCAAGGTGGCTCTATCAACAAATCTGGACTGGGCAAAAGTGCAAAAAACACGTATCTGTAATGTATTCGGATAATAAAAGGTATTTTTTGGCACCTATCAATTCACCTGTGGCGACTACAAAATTGCTGTATTCAAATTTAACTGCAAAGTAGATCTATCAACAAAGCTGGCCTGCGCCAAAGTGAAAAAACACGTATCTGAAATGTATTCGGATAATACAAGGTATTTTTTGGCACCTATCAATTCACCTGTGGTGACTACAAAATTGCTGTATTCACATTTAAGTGCAAGGTGCCTCAATGAACAAAGCTGTAGTGCGCCAAAGAGAAAAAACACGTATCTGTAATGTATTCGGATAATACAAGGTATTTTTGGCACCTTTCATTTCACCTGTGGTGACTACAAAATTGCTGTATTCACATTTAAGTGCAAGGTGCCTTAATGAACAAAGCTGAAGTGCGCCAAAGTGAAAAAACACGTATCTGAAATGTATTCGGATAATACAAGGTATTTTTGCCACCTTTTAATTCACCTGTGGTGACTACAAAATTGCTGTATTCACATTTAAGTGCAAGGTGCCTCAATGAACAAAGCTGTAGTGCGCCAAAGTGAAAAAACACGTATCTGAAATGTATTTGGATAATAAAAGGTATTTTTGTCATCTTTCAATTCACCTGTGGTGACTACAAAATTGCTGTATTCACATTTAAGTGCAAGGTGCCTCAATGAACAAAGCTGTAGTGCGCCAAAGTGAAAAAACACGTATCTTTAATGTATTCGGATAAGAAAAGGTATTTTTGGCACCTATCAATTCACCTGTGGTAACTACACAATTACTGGATTCAAATTTAACTGCAAGGTGGCTCTATCAACAAATCTGGACTGGGCAAAAGTGCCAAAAACACGTATCTGTAATGTATACGGATAATGAAAGGTATTTATTGCCAACTATCAATTCACCTGTGGTAACTACACAATTGCTGGATTCAAATTTAACTGCAAGGTGGCTCTATCAACAAATCTGGACTGGGCAAAAGTGCCAAAAACACGTATCTGTAATGTATACGGATAATGAAAGGTATTTATTGCCAACTATCAATTCACCTGTGGTAACTACACAATTGCTGGATTCAAATTTAACTGCAAGGTGGCTCTATCAACAAATCTGGACTGGGCAAAAGTGCCAAAAACACGTATCTGTAATGTATTCGGATAATAAAAGGTATTTTTTGGCACCTATCAATTCACCTGTGGTGACTACAAAATTGCTATATTCACATTTAAGTGCAAGGTGCCTCAATGAACAAAGCTGTAGTGCGCCAAAGTCAAAAAACACTGTGATTTGCCGTCTTTAAATAAGAGACGTTCCAAAACTCTTCCATACCCTCTAAAATTTTATCTTTCTGAACATGGAGCGAAATGCAGGTGGTATGCGAGCAAAGAGGGGGGTAGGACATAGAGGTAGAGGTATGAGAGAAGGTGATCCTTCCAGTGCTGGCGACAGCACGCAAGCCAGCGGATTGTTGGTTGCAGGACCGTCAGGCCTGTCATCGCTGGGTCAGGGCCCTGTGAATTTCAGTAACGAACAGCGTCGCCAATCTGTTCTTCAGTGGTTAATGCAACCTGCATCCAGAAGTCTTACCTCCTCGTCCTCCCAGTCACGGCCACAAATGTCGTCATCAGCATCATCAGCATCCATCCAACATGAAGCGAAGGCAGCCCAAATGTCAACTCGTGTACCCACCACTGTGGATAATCCATTTTCTGAAGACCTCTTTGATGACAAAATGCGGTTGGGGTCAGAAGGCATGTTAAAAGATCAAGAGGCCAAAGAGGATGATTTTCTCTGCTCTGACACCCAGTTACTGATGCCATCAGAGGAGGAGAAGGAAGCCGGTCAATCGGCAAAAATCCCGGGCGGTCGGCAACGCCTTGCAGTCCCTCATGCTTGTAGCCCGCAGCTCCTGGATGCAGAATGTCAGGACGACGAAGTCACCTGTGTTGATGATGATAATGATGGTGATGACGACATTGTGGATCCATCGTGGTCTTTTCCGCAGAATTTTCTTGCAAGCCCTTCATCACTGGACGAGGAGGAAGACGATGGGGTAGTGTCAATAAGGGTCCCGCCTCAAAAAGGGAGAGGGCGGTCACATGCTGATATGATTCCGCCAGCCACGGTCACGGAACACCCTCCTCGTTTTCGCCGTAAAAAAAGGTCCAGGACCTCTCAAGCCGGGCCTCTTTGAGCAAGCCACTGATTCACCCACGATGTCATATGCCGCCTTTGCTGAAAACGCATAAGTAGAGGCAAAAAATCTTAGGTGTTTAAACCACCACCAACTGTCTACAAGCAGCGAATGCAGATTGAAATGGAGGCAACATTGGCCAAAAAAACCCAAAAACCAATGCTGGGCTTCCAACCACTGTCAACCCTTGTCTCCGCCTCCCCCCCTCCCCACCCCCAAAGCTTTCCCTCGTCCCAGTCTCTCAGCGTCATGATAGGATCACCCCCCGCTTAGCTCCACCGTCGCCCGAGTACCCCACACCACCAGAGACCCTCCACCCCTTCTCCCCACAAGTTTGACCCTGCAGCCGTACAGGGCCAGCTAGAGCCACCTTCTTTTTCCAGGTTTGGGAGCAGAAGAAAACTTTAACCCAAACCACCCCAAAAACCAAAAGCTGAATGTGGGCATTGCCAGGCTTTTGGCCTTGGAAATGTTGCCTTTCCGTGGTGGAACAGAGGGGGGTTCCGCCACGTAAATTGGCCCTTGCCTGCCCCCAAAACCAAAAGCCGAGCAGGCATTTCTTTGACAGAAAAGTTCCCTGCCGGGCCCAGACTGTCATCAAAAATTTTTCAAGCCTTTTTCTGCATCTGTGTGGGAAAAGTCCATTTCACCACCGACAATGGACTAGTAAGCCGGCCAAGGCCGCTATATCTCTGTGACAGTACTGGGTGAGTGGGTCGTTTTCTCTGGGGGTCACGGGGGGTTCGGGCCGGCCACGCTCTTAAAAACCGCAGGGATGGTGCAGGGCCTTTCCCCCAATTCCTTCTTTGCATCCGGCCTAGAGAAACCGGGCCCGTGTTGAAAATTTATCTGTTTGAAACCGTCCAAACCCACAGGTAGGGCTGTGGAGGCTCTCCGCAACGAGACCGACGCTGGGGGTGACAAGAACCTTGTGCAGCAGGTTTTGTGCGAAACGGCAAATCTGCGGCCGCCTTAAGACGGTAGGCGGGAAAGCACACCCCTTTGCCTGGACATGTCATGAACCTTGTCGTCCAGAAATTTCTAAAGGGGCTACCCGGGTCTGGATGCCTGCTGAAGAAGGCCGGGGTTGGTCGCCTTCCCGGCGTTCGTCCTCTTCGTCCGCCTGGCTGCGTTGCGCGAGCTCGGCCCCCCCGTCAACCGTTCATTGTTGAGTGGCAACCGCTGGAATTCCACCCTCCCCATGGCTCCCGCGATTTGGGGGAGCAGCGCAATGCCCTAAATACGAAATGGGGAATGGGCCCGCAAGCAGCGGGGCGGATCGGGGGGTGTTGAGCCCCCGAGGTGGAGGCAGGTGAAAGAGCTCTGCCCACCTTGTCGTTTTGAAGAAACCACCAAAATGGTCGTCGGAGACCCATGTCGCATGACTTTTTGGTGATCTTAGTTTGGAACGTCTTGGGGCACTCTGAAAATCGGCCCCGCCGCGACGGGGGAGGAGACGGACCGATGCGGCACGGGCCTTTCTCTCCGCGAATCCCAAGGCCCGACAGTTTTTTCAATTTTATCGGTTTCATTTGGAGTGGTTGGGGTCCGGGGTAGGCAAGGCGGCGCCTCAGTCTCAGGGTGAACATCTCAGGGAAATTAGGGCTGTGTTGAAGTGGCCGGAGGGAAACGGAGGAGGGGAACCCGACATTACCAAATCCCCGCCTTGGAAAGAGGGGGGGCGCGAATTTAGGGGGAGGAGGAAGATGAGGAAGAGAGTTTGCTTTGTCCCCCCGACCAGAGGCTTTGGGAAAAAAAGGGTCTATCTCTCCAAAAGAGTGCTTGGATGTCCATTTTTACAACAGATCCTCGCATTAAGGCCCTCAAAAAAAACAACAGTTACTGGGTGGCCACCCTCCTGGATCCCCGGTAAAAACAAAAAATCAGCACTTTTCCCTTCACCCACCCAAATAAAAAAAATGCAGGAAATGGAGACCTTGTGATTGATCAACTGGGACACGTTGCGTCGTTTCACGTTCCCCCAAAAGTCACGTGGAACAAACTCACGACGTGACAGCAGTAGAATGCCCCAAATGCCTAGGACAGGCAGCAGCAGGCAAAGGGGGCAGAAGCCCAATGGGTGACCCCCTTGGGAATCTTTTTTCCACCTCACCCAAAGCAGCAACAGGGCACACATCCAACACAAGAGACCCCTTAAGATCATGGGCAGGCTATCTGGTCTCCAAAACGAGTTTTTTATGTGTTCGGAACCAAAAGACTTCGGGTATCCAAAAAGGACGAAAGGCCCCAGCCGCTCGCCACCCATAGAGGTTTGTCCTGCCCCGCAGCCAGGGCATATCTGAGGGGGCCTTCAGCACAGCTGGAGGGTCATTCAGAAAAACCTCCCGGGTTTCCAAGTAAAGTGGATCGATTGACTTTCATCAAGATGAAACAGGCAGGGTCTCTGATGATGTTTTGGCCCCAATTGCCGGGTCCCCCGTTTTTGTTTTCCCCGTCTACTTCACTTCCTCTTCAAAAAAGAAATGGTTTCCCCTTTTAAAAATTTTTTTTTAAAAAAGCCTTTCTTAAACCCAATTTTTTTCTTTTCCCCCCCTTTTATTTTGCGGTTTTCTGGAGGGGACTGTAAAAAACAGCAAGGGGTTTTATAAAAAACCGTATTCCTTTACTCACTTTTTCTTAGAAGTTTTCCATTGTCAATGGTTTTGAGCTGTTGCTGTGAAAAGCTATAAAAATTTGTCCTTTTGGGAAAAGAAAGTGGTTTAAGTGGCATTTCTCCCTCACAATTTTTAAAGTGGCTGAGAAGTCTATTTTGAGAGGGGGAAATTATTTAATGAAGTGGAATTGTTTTTGAAATTTTTTTAGGAAAACTTCGGTTGGAACGAAGTCGAATTTGGGGCACATGGCGTACATGGGGGGAAAACACTCTGGGAGGAAGAAGGGCATAGCCTGCATGACATGTGCAAGGTGAAGCCAAACAAGCCGCGGGATTCGTGACGTACCGCACTATAAGTCCGGGCGCAAGCTGGGAGCTCTACCCCTTTCCCCTTTATGATCGGGAAGGTCTGCCCCCGGGGCTGATCTCTTATGAAGAAATTGATTTTTATATACGATTTCTGTGGGGTGTCTAGCTTGTCTCAGAACGTTTCTTTAATGTTCTATTTCTAATTTTTTTGGGGGATTTGGATTGAAAAACCAGTGTGCATCCAGCCGCATTTAAAATTCAATATCCAAGTGGGGGTCTAAGCCGTTCTGTTGTTTCATTAAAGAAACTGGTTTTTTCAATACAAATACCACTTCATTTTTGGGTGTCATTCTATTGCCAATTTTCATCCAGGGGGTTTAAATTTAAACGTTTTTTTTGCTGGGGTGCTGAACCCAAGAACTCTTTTTCAACGCCCAAAAAATATTCATTTTTCCTGTAGCCTAATTCACAAGCAAAATTAATTACAAAATGTATCTCTTGTTGTGTGGGGTAGAAAACACGCAATTGTAACACGCTACAAAGCTATAGTTTTTGCGGGCAATTCTTTTGCGCAATTTTTCATCCAGGGGGTTTAATTAAGCGTTGTTTTTTCTGGTGTGCTGACCCCTGAAAACCCTCTTTTCAAGCCCAAAATTTATACATTTTTTCCTGTAGCCTAAATTTCCCAAACAAAGGTTAATTACAACTGATCTC
>JAODAL010078887.1:0-12761 GCA_025379985.1 Phyllomedusa bahiana | reverse complement strand
GAGTTTAAAATTTGTTTCCCGGATACCCCCCCTATAGCTGATTGGAGGGGCCCTTTCCGGGGGCCTTTCCCATTGGTGATGGGGCACGCCCCCCGTCCCGATTGGGGGGCGTCTGCCCACTCACGAGCTGCCAGCAGCAAGTGTATCAGGGGGGGGAGTTGAAAAATCAGTGCTGCAGCCGGGTTGATCCCTGAAACCCTAAATGCAGGCCTAGCCTGACAAAAATTTTTGGGTTTTTTTTGACGTCTCTGGGAATGCGGGGATTTTTTCTATTTTTTCCTGAAACAAAAATTTTTTTTACTTATGGATCAAGCTCACACGGGCCTTGGTCCCAAGCTCCGTCTGGGGGCGTCCCCGGCATGATTTCCCCTGGCGTTTACAAACCTCCCCTCGGGTTTCCCCCCGGCCGGGCATTTTTTCCCCCCCTGTTCCCTCCTGTCTGTGTTGGGGCCTGTTACGTTTTTCCTAGAGGGCACATGCGTAAACCCTTTTTAAATTTAAACCTGCCAACGCCCCGTTTGCCCCACCCTTTTTTGAAGCCAATAGCATTCAGCCTCTGCTTTTTTCCCTTCAAAATGTTGGTGTTTTTTCTGGGGACTTTGTGCCAAAATTGGCCATATTCGTATTTTTTTAGTTCTGATTATGAATTTAAATTCTTTGGGTTATTTTCCCGGTGCCAAATCGTTCATGACCCACATTCCACCTGTCCCCCCTGTGCCTTTTAGGACCTCGGCTGTCACCGCGAGGATTTTTCCGGGGTTGGGGGCCCAGGTTTTAAAAAGCCCGTCAATCCTGCTCTTCTGCTCCCGGGGAGGTCCCGCTCTTTGGGGTTGGGCATTGCCATCTTTCGCGGTGGGGGATTTTGGTCCCCCCAAACCCTCTTTGGACAATACAACTGGCCTTGGAAAACCTTTCCAATGTTCCCCTGCCAAAACTCCCCCGACATTTCAGCCGAAGTGGCCCATCAAAAAATCCAAAAACCCGTCTTTAAGATGTTCAGGGTATTGCAGCATTTTCTCTGCACCATTTAATTTCCTTTGCCACCTCCTTACCATGATTTAAAAAAAAGTCAAATAAAAAGAAACCCCAGGGGACACCCTGTGTGGTAAAGGGAGATAGGGGAGTAAGAGCAATTTGCACTAGGCTACCTAACCCTATTTAAAGTTGTGTTCAGGGAAACCGGGGGGCACAACTTTCCCCTTTGGGGGGAATGCCTTGTCAAACCAAAGGGCTTTAGAAAATTTGGGTTTTTAGCAGCTTCCCTTGCCATTCCAAAAATTTTTGCGGGTTTTGGAAAAGGTTGTGTTCAAAAAATACTCCATCCGGGGAAATTTTTTGGGAAAATTGTTTTGGGGAATTCCTTACAGCATGATGACAGGGACTTTTAAAGGGGGCCCTTTACACGGGAAAAGGGGCAAATAGAAGTTGGTTTAAAGGACCGGTTAAAAAAAATTTTCCCCGTTTTAGCCCCATCCCCACGGGCGGGGGGGGGACGTCTTTTCTCCCCGATGAGCGAGGGGAAAAAGGGCCCCCACCCCTTTACTTTTTGCCCCTTTCTCCGTCCAAAAACCAAGACCCGGAAGGGAAAGCGCATTTGGGTGGGAAAGTTTTTCGGGCAAACCCCAGGGGGAAAAACCGCCCCGGGGGGGAAAAACCCGTTTCAGTGGGGGTTTTTCCCTAGAGCCCCCTTGTGCTCATTTTTTCGGCCGGGTTTTTTAGACCGGGCTGGAAACCGCAAACTGTCTGAAAAAAACCCCCGAAAAAACCCCGGGAGTGGAGACAGGCCCCCCAATAGCAAGAGCCCAAAATTGTCCATGGGTTCAGGTTTCCCCCCAAGGTTTGGGACAGTTTTGCTCACTTTCCGGGTTTTCATCAGGTTTAAACTGGGGGAGTCCCCCAAAAAGGGCTGAATTTTCACACACAACTGACAAAAACATAAAAATGCCCTTAACGGGTTAATGTTTAAAGTTCCCTAGGCGGGAGTCCTTTTAAATTTGGTTTTGTAGTTTTTTTTGAAACCTTTTAAACCTGTTTTAAATTTATTTTTTTTTGCCACGTTTTGCGCTCTCCCAAATAAACATTGAAATGTTTTTAGAAAAAAAAAAAAAATAGACCGGCTTTTGTGGCCAAAATTCGTTCTTCCAGTTGGTGCTCTATCAATATGGATGGCAAAGCTTTGTATGAAGCGGGGGCTGCAATTTTTTGTCTAAATTTAAAATAAATAGGGATTGGATTTGGGGGGACAAATTAAACCATAAGGTAAGTTGTTTTTTTTATTATTAAAAAAAGGGAAATAAATTCACACTTTTCCCCATTTTTGGGGTTTAAGAAGTTGGCCCTGGCACAATATTTTAAGGGACCAGCACCTGAAGTTTTTTGTATGCAGGAGCCCTGAAAGTGTGGGTTTTCCCACTTAAATGGGTTTTGGCCACGTTTGTAATGTTGAGTGGGAGCCCCCCAAAATGGGTTTTTAGTAAATTTTCTAAATATTTTGTAAATTTAAAAAAAGTAAAGGGGTTCTGAGGGTACGGTCCCCTTACATGCCCTTAGTTTCCTACGGGCTTACTTTTGGACACGACCGGGAGCGGGAAGGGTGATGGGGGCCGCCCTTTGGTTGTTTGAATTTTTTTTTGTGGAAAGGGAACATGAAACGAGTTTTTAAAGGGGAAAATTTGTCATCAAAAAATTGACTTTTTTTTTAAATCACATTTTTATCAAATACATTTTTTGGGAAATTTTTGGGTTTAAAGTTTTTTTAAATTTTCCAAATCACTTTCAATTTTTTTTTAAATTTTAATTCCAAAAGTCCCCCAGTTTTCATTTTGGGCCCAACAAAGTTTTAAAATTAATCCCCTGGACACTTCTGTTTGTAGGAGAGTTTTCGCAGTGTCTGTCTTTATCGTAAAAGCGGGGTTTAAAACTAAAAGGGGAGCCCCCTTTGGGTGTACAGATAACACGGGGATCCCCAAATTTCCAAAAAGAGGAGTTTGTCACCAGTTTCCCCCTTTTCCCCCCCCCTTTTTCCGTAAAAAAATCTCCTCAAAAAGGGTCTATGGGACAAAAAATGTTTAAAAAAATTTTCCTTGGGGCATAAAAGCTGCGGGAAAAAGTATCTCTTGATGCTGGAAAAAGCAGTGCAAGCAAAGAATGTCTTCCCCCACAATCTATATAGACGCGAATAGAGAAATCTACAATCAGGAAATAAAAACACTGAGAGGAAAAGAATATGGATCAGGGGTTGATTTAATAAGTAAAAAAAAAAAAGGGCGAAAATTCCCTTTTAAAAGGGAGGGGGAGGAAAGCCCTTTTTTGTTAAAAAAATCCACTGGTTGTAATGAAATTATTGATTTAAAATCAGACGCTCCTGCTCAGTTTCCTCCCCCCCCTGCAGCATTTTGAACAAATGAAAGACGTTCCCTCTCAGACTTGATTTTCTCTCCTGAGAGATAAAGGGAGAAAAACTTGTGCACAATACATTATCCCTGGGGATTACCCAAAAAACATGTTTGTCAAGAAAAGAACTGGTATCAGGGCGTGCATGGGAGGGGGGATATGACATCACAGAGGGTATTTGTTTTTTTTAAAACAAAAAACAACGCCCCTTTTTTCAAGCCTCAAGAAGGGAGATCAGCCTGTTGGGTGGGGGGAAACATTCTTTGGCAAACCCTTTAAGGGTTTGAAAAATATAAAAATTATCTGTTTAACCTATTGATCTTGAATTTTTAAATAAGTACTTCATCTTCTTTTTACAATGGTTCGGGAAACAGTCATTTCAACGGGCAACGGGTCTTTTAGGGTTTTTTGTATGTTGGGGGGTAATTCCCACATATAATGACTTAGACCATGCACTCTGCGCACATGTGATTGCCTAGAGCCGGTGTAAAACTGCGGCCCCCCAGCTGTTTAGAAAAACTCCCCATATGCCACTGTATAGATTAAAAAATGCATGATGGGAGTTGATTTTCCCCCAACACGGGAGGGTCGCTTTTTGACACCTGGGCCTAGAGGACAACCAATTAAAAGATTTTTTTGCAAAATATCTGTCAGGGACGGTCAGGGACGCACACAAAGACAGGGGAAAATGGGCCCTGACACTGGTCCAGCCTCTGTCCCTGCCTTTTGGGGAACCCACTCCTTAAAGGCCGGCCCCAAACCAGAAGATTTATGGCGCATGGTATAGGTGCGACCCCGCGGACAAAAACAACAAAGAACAATCCCCCCCCCCGTTTTCGGGCGGTCCGGGTCGGAAAAAAACAAATACGGGGCAGAAAGGTACAGAATCGTTGACAAGAGAAAAAAACCCGGGGGGAAAAGAAAAAGGTCAGAGATCACAGAAACAAGAAAAGAAAAACGGGAACTATAAGGAAATAACCAAAATAGCAGGCAAGGCGGGAAAGGAAACGGGAGAACTTATATGGGAACGTTAAAGTTAGAACTGGGGGCAATAGGCAGAAAAAACAAAAGACCAGAGGGGAGAAAAAGGCTGTCACTCAAGAAGGACACAATTAACCAGAGTGTGCGGGGAAGTTTCCTGGCTAGGGCGTTGGCCAGAAATAAATTTAGCAACCAGCAAGAGTAAACCCAGTTAACTGAGAAGTAACGCGGTTATTGGGGTCAAAAACTACGGTTTACGTCGTACTGGCCGGGGGCCGGGACCCGAGAAAAAACCCGGGGGGGTTTTTTTCAGGCACAATCATGACAGTACCCCCCTTTATGAGGGGCCCCCGACCCTCACAGGCCTCTAGTTTTAGCAGAGTGGGTTTGGGAAATTTTTTTCCCCCTACAGTTTTGGAGCTATTTCATGGGGGGACTCGAAGGCGGAGATATTTGGGTTTGGGGCGGCGTTTCCCACTAATTTTTTAATTTTCTCATTTGGGTTTTTTTAAGAGTCTTATGATTTTAACCCAGACTGTGCACAGTGTTTAACGGGGGTTTTTATGTCTTTTTGCTACCGTAATGGCGGAAGTACATAGTCAGAGCCCTCCCCCCAGAAAAAAGGGAGAAGCTCAGAGGAGAAGAATCGTGAATTGGAAATGGGGGGGCACTACCCCCGGAGAAAAAATTTGCGGTTTTTATTACAATGCATGTTCTCGCTCCGGGGCGATATTTAAGCTTTGCCCCCGGGTGGGTCTTTGGTGCAATCATCAGGCGGTGCGGGGGGGGAAAAATTTCGTAACACCCTTATCAAAAGGTGTGATTTACATTTGAAATATATGTGTTTAATTACGCACACACCGGGGATCAACAATTCAAATGAGACTACAGGTCACCCCATTTGATCACTTGGTGGCCCTCCAGTCAAAACGGTTTTTGGAAGGGGGGCCCAGGGAAACCCAAAAATAATACCGCGCGGTTTTCCTGACAAAAAACAAAATTTTTCGTAGGAACCCCCAACACCCAAAGTGATCTCACAGTCGATGTTTTTATTCTTCCCCGATTAGGGGGGTTGAAACTACCCTGAAAAAAAAAAGGGAGCATCAAAAGAACTGTTCCAAACCCAAGCCTGGACAACAACCAAATGATGAAACACAGCAGCACCTGAATGATCTAGCTTTTACAAAAAAAAATTCTTAAATTAGAGACAAGGTTACGGCAAAAAAAACTTATTCCAGAGTTAGGAGGGACCTGTATACCGAGTTACCTTTTTTGAAATTATCCGGCGTTCGGGTTTTCCCTTGATATACTAGGGTCTAGTGGACAGTCTTCAAAAAGGTGGGGTTTTCCCCAATAAAGCACAAAGCATTTTTTGCCCATGTCCTCCTGGTGGCAGCAGATGTATACCCCCCCACATTTGGGTTTTTCTTCAGGAGTAGGTGTGAGGGTAGAAGAGGAGAATTTTCAGAGAAGGAGGAGGAGGTTTTACAGAAAAAAACTGATTGAATTAAAAGTGACCCCCCTTGTTTTTCCCCGCTCTCTCCCTCAGTCTTCTGTCAATGGTCACGCTAAGTCATGAATTCATTTAATTTCGGGGTTTGGATGGCTACCCTGGCATCCCCTTTAGCATCAGACAGCCCTTGTTTAACAGGGGTTTTTGGGGTTTGGTCAGACCACCCGTCATGTCACCATTGGGGGGAACTCAGAAAATAGTCTTCGCGAGCGGCGGCCCCGTGAATGTGCAGTGAGTTTTGCCCATGCCACCGATTGGGGGTTGTCTAGACATGGCCAAAGACTGAAAAAAATTGTCAATTGAACCACTCTGGGGCTTCTGGGGGATAAGTGCCAAACCTGAGGGGGCCCGGAGGAGAATACCACAACCTACTTTTTCTGCCTCAGTGGGAAAGTAGTTTTAAAGCGAAAAAAAGTGAAGGATTCCTGAAAATTGGAAACCCCGTTGGGTTTCCTCAAAGCGATCCAGAAGATCTTTGACTTGAAAAAGGAGTGGGATTCACAAAAGGCGGAAGATACGGACAAAGACGAGCGGCAAGCCAGAATGGGGTTTTTGATCCAACGCTGCAGATTTGATTTATAAATCCCGCATCCCTGGTTGGGTTGTCAACCCTTAGGGGTCAGTGACCCACAAGTCGGTACTCTGTTGAACCGCCGGGGGGGGTTTACTGCGGTAGGGCCCGCTTTATGTCAGGACGGTCAGGGGGGGCACACAAAGAACGGGGCAAATGAGGCCCTGAACTGGGGCCGGGTTGCCCTGCTTTTTGGGGAAAACCCCAACTCCTTAATAGGCCCGGCCCCCCAACAGAAGACTGTGGCTCACTGGTATAGGTGGACACAGCAGGAAAAAAGACAAAAAAATAAAAGTAGTCGGGGGTCCAGGGGGCGGCAACAAATACGGGCAAAGTACAAAATGTAGGGAAAAGGGGAAAATTCCCGGGGGCGGGCCAAAATCAGAACGATACGGGAGCGCGGTACAGAAACGTGAGCAAGAGAATAACCGGGGTGAAAACAAAAGGTCAGGAGATCACAGAAAAAACAGAAAAGAGAAAAGGCGAATTTAAGGCAATGAACCAAAATAGGGCAAGGAGGGAAGGAAGCGAGAACTTATATAGGAAAGATGAAAGTTTGAACTGAGGCAATAGCAGAAAAACAAAAGACCCGTTGGAGAGAAGGCTGTCACTCAAGAAGGGGACATTTAAACCAGATGTGCTGGAAGATTCCTGGCTTCGGGCGTTGGCCAGAAATCAATTCAACCAGCACAGAGTAAACCCAGTTACACTAGAAAGTAACGCGGTATTAGGGCAAAAACCCCGTTTTTGTGTATGGGGCCGTGGGGGGGAACAGAGCCAAAAGCCCGGGGGTGTTTAGGGCACAATCATGACAATATCTGTATTTGTGCAACTGCATCTGTAGTAGTGCAAGTACATGCAGTGATAGGAGACTTAGTGCCGCTTCTCTACACTACATTGCAGTACTACGTGTTCTAAACATGTGCCAGGAGGAACTGCTTCTTTGGACACCAGACGAGTTTTCTTTATTTCTGGTACATTGTGCATATTGTACACGACTCATATAAACTCCTATTCTCAAAATAGAAAGTTACTTAGCGTTTCCAGTAGCTCTTTATGACTTGATTTATCTGTACTAGATATCTGCTTCATTTTATTGACTAATGTTGAGCGATTTTTATCGACAAAGTTGAAATTGGCAAGGTTTTTATGGTGATCGAAATTTCCAGATCATGCGATAATTAAGGTTAAAATCTGTGCATCATCTATTAAGATCGCGCATTTTTCAGGGCTTCCTGTAATTTTTGGCGGCCAGCAATCAGATTACAGAATATATCAGGGTGAGATGTGGGTGCGACGTAATGAATGGGATGTTTATGGTTGAGATTGGATGGAAAAATAACATGACCTCTTTTTACATAGAACAGCTTTTCCTGTTTAAGCCTCAGTGTCTCTCAGCGTCTCATAGGGATAGGAACCTGCGCTCTGCCTGTGGCCAAACAGCCAGCGAAATTAGTCTATTTCTGCACAGAGAAACCTCTACTATTAGCTGTGATCCTTCAATTTAGTTAGATTAGAGATTTGAGATTTATGTAGTTAGCGAGAGAATTTTAAAGCAGCATCTACCGCTGTAAATTCACGGCGGTGGGAGCGGGGGGGGGGGGGGGCCGGCGGGCGAACACATACAAGCTCTATCTATAAAGAACATTGGATAAAGTTCACCAAGACTTAGTGTAGATATTGTAGTGGTAAATATTTATTATTAACAGTTTTCTATTGAATTATTTCCTGGATATTGGGCAGCCTGAACTTATATTGGATAAAACATCTATTTCTAGTAACTGCAGGTCTCTTTGTTAGCTGCAAAACTCCACTTTTATCAGTATACATTTTAGATAGGTGTTCATTTTAATTTTTGTGACTGTTGATATATCCATCCACCTTGCAACTTAAATTACAAACCAGCAATCTTGTAGTCAGCACAGGTTGTTTGTTGCCAAAAATACCGTGTATCGTACGAAAACATCACAGTTACGTGTTTTTTGACTTTTGCGCACCCAGCATTGTTCATTGACGCAGCATCTACGTAAATCTTAAAACAGCAATTCTATATTCACCACAGGTGAATTGAAAGGTGCAAAAAATATCGTTTATTATACCAAAACATAACAGTTACGTGTTTTTTGACTTTTGCGCACCCAGTACTGTTCATTGACGCAGCATCTACGTAAATCTTAAAACAGCAATTCTATATTCACCACAGGTGAATTGAAAGGTTCTGTGACTTTTATAACCTAAGTGTGTTGCCTAAGATGTAGCACGTATCCATTTGACTGTTGTGGATGTTAATTCCAGCTTCTCCAGCCCTGTTTGGGTGTAATAATGAAGGTGTTGTTGCTCTCCATAGACTTTAATGGTCATCGCTCATAACCCGACGCTCACTAATGGGAAAAAACCTTATCGATAGCGGCCGACTATCGACTATCGATCGATCTCGATAGCCAACGCAATCGCTCAACACTATTATTGACTCTTTATTTTGCATTATGTTGAATGACATAATCATTTTACAACCAGCTTTCCTTAGGGTTGTGGTCTCAACATACAATAGTTTGAACATACAATGGTCGTCATGGAATAAATTAATGATGTATGTTGAGGGACCACTGTATATAATAGAAAAATATTCAAATAGATAAAAAATATATATATATATATATATAAATGGCTTAAATGTTTTACAGCATAACAGCTACAGCAGCAAGCATTGGAGCTGCAGGTATACCACAGTCTGGTCTTGTCACCATGGTTATCGTGCTGACATCCGTTGGACTACCTACTGATGACATAACGCTAATTGTTGCAGTTGATTGGGCTTTGTAAGTTATTCTTCTCACATAGCAGTAATCAAAGATTGTGAATTAACATTAAAGGGGTCGTCTCACTACAAGGATCGCTGCTTTTTATGTTAAGGATCTTGCAAAAACAAGTCACTTTATAGTCACAATATATGTCCATTACCAGTGTCCTAACTATTCTGAGATATCCCCTCTTGTATGGGCTGCATCAGCTTCTCAGATTGCTATAGCTACAAACCTGTTTACTCTCTCAAGATAGGCTGCCAGCACTGGTTGCTATAGCTACAGACCTGTTTGACCTCTCCTGATAGGCTGCCAGCACTGGTTGCTATAGCTACAGACCTGTTTGACCTCTCCTGATAGGCTGCCAGCACTGGTTGCTATAGCTACAGACCTGGCTTCTATTGCAGCCTAGTAGAAGCCAGTAAACACGCCCCTGAATTCAAAATGAAACCAAAAAATCAGGACTGAGGTGAGATGAATCGATGTAGTGAGATAACCCCTTTAAACTCTAATTCGACACCTATCCTTTATGCATCATCAAATGAAAAGGTCTTGAAGGACATGGACACTTTTGCACTCAAATGTTCTTTTTTTTTTTAACTGTTCACTTGCAAACTTAAATTTAAACTTCTTTCTTAGTAGTTGTATTGAAAATGTCCTACTATTGTGTTACTTTTGAACTTTTATAACTCATATTGCTAGCTTCTGGTGCTGCTGAATCTCAAACAGCTCCTGCATCTGTTCTACTACCCTCTTTCCCTTCCCTCAGTGTTAACTCTTTATCGACATTTTCCGTTTATTTACTGTATGGCATCAGTAAGGGCATGTCCCCATGATAGAGGGCAAATACCAGTCGGTTCATCTGACCGGTATTTGTCCGGTTTGTGTGCTGTGCACACGGCCGTGGGGAGGGGGTGGCTTTTCTCGGCGATGAGCGGAGAATAGCCCTCCCCTTCCCATTCACATGTTCATAAACCGCCATGTGCATGTTCAGTCTCCTTTGGGCAGCCCGCGGGTGGAAAACCCGTGCAATGGGGACTGCTGCGCGGGTTTTCCATAGAGCCCCGTTGTGCTCATTTGCGGCCATTTTTTCAGACGGTCTTCAAAACCGCAAACCGTCTGAAAAACCAGCCGAAAACCCGTGCCGCGGGGACATGCCCTTAGGATGCACGAAGCAGGCTCACTCACTGAGCCTGCACATTACACAACAGGCAGGACTGGGACAACATACTCTAGTCGACAATTTAGCCCACTTCATAACTCCTTGTGCCCCTTCCTGCCTGGCATAAGGTGGCACCCTAGGCGGTCACCTACTTTCTCCTACCCATCGTCCCGGCCCTCACAGCAGATAATGACTGTTACTTACAGCCAGGATTTTCCAGTAGCAGCTAAAATGGAGATGACTTGCGATTTTTAACAACTTAGATGACACACGACAGCAGCGTCTAAGGTAGGCCGGGGCGTAGCTACAGGGGGCGCAGAGGTAATGGTCGCTACCGGGCCCTGCAGCCTGAGGGGGCCAAAAAGCCCTCCTGCCACATAAGAAGACACCAGTATTATAAATAACACATGGTAGCTGGGGGGCCCAATTTGATTTTCTGGATTGGGGCCCAGGAGCTTCAAATTACGCCTCTGAAGATAGGGGTGCACAACATGTAAAACAAAAAAAGTAAAACACATAAAAAGTGTAAAAAATAAATAAAAAATAAAATAAAAAGAAATATTTAATACAAAAATTATTGTGCATACATTACACACACAAAAAAAACCTACACATATTAGGTATCCACTCCCCCGTAATAACCTGTAGAATTAATCTAACGAGTTATTAAGTGTGAAATGTGAATGGCGTAAAAATAAAAAAAAATTGAAAAAACAATTCTGTAATTATTTATAAGTTAATTTAAACTATTCCCCCATAAATTACGGCTTAAGGGGTTAAAGGTGTTTTCTTATTACTGGCTTTCGCAGACTTGAGCTGTTGATCTCTGTTACAGCTTCAAATCCAGGAGCGAGTCTCTCCACTGAGTGGACGCCACTCTCCTAACAGGAGGCGTGTCTTCCCTCACTGAAGAGTTGTGACATCATCATTCTGTGTGAACAGTGGAAGGGAGAGGATGTCACAGCTCCTTCACTGGTTCTCATGCCTACAGAGCTCTCAGCTCCATCCCAGGCTGCACTAGCTCCTTGTAAGCAGAACACTTGCATTGTTGTAACCAGAACACCTGTATTGGTTTAAGCAGTTATATATATAGCCCGAACTGATGAAACATATGAGAGATATGCACTCTGTCTTCCCCCTCCTTCTCAGGTAGGAGGTAGAGGGGAAAGCACAGTGTCTAATGCTGTGTTATATGGGGAGAGAGTGAATCTAGCTACTACAGACTCATTAATTGCCCAGATCCTTTATATAGAGCTTGGGGGATGAGCATAAGGAGTTCACACAGCCTTTATTATACAGATACAGCCTGCATAGAGAGCTGAGGCACCTAGGTTCACTTTCGATTTACACAGCTCAGAGGGGAGTAAGCACAGAGTGCAGGCAGCCAGTCACACTCAGGCTGCAGTTTTAGGTGTAGAACACAGTTTAGCTTATATCTGCTATTCTAAATGATTTAGGTAATGCAAACTAATTGCAAAAGTGCTTATTTTTACTGTCCCCATCATTAGAGATATGATCTTTGTAGCGAGAAAATCCCTGTAAGAAACTGAGCTGTGCACCATTCTAGTCACTGACTGGCCCCAGGCAACAAGACTGTGGGGTGCCCTGTTCAAACGGCAGGTTTGGCCGCGGTTCCCGTGGCCAAACCTCGTCCTAACCTCACCGCAAACTCGCCTCTCGGCGCGGGTGGGGCGTGGCTTGGGGCGCGGCTTGTGGAGAGGGTTTGCCCCCATGCAAATTAATAGAAAGGGGGCAACCGCGCCGCGAGCCGTGGACAAGTCGCGCACCAGCCGCCGCGCTGAGTACTCCCTGTCAAAAAACAAGCTGAGGGCTTAGGTGGCAACATTAGTGACAGAGTGTGGAGGTGACGGCGGCAGCCACAGCAGCATGAGGTCAGGCAGTGGCACAATGACATTCTGGAGGTGGCAAAAACGGGTAGGCCACAGAGTGGCACAATGACAGAGAGTGGAGGTCACGGCTGGCAGCAGTATGAGGTAGGAGTGGCACAATGACACAGTGTGGGGGGCACGGCAGGAGTCACAGCAAGCCCGCATGAGTCAGGAGTGGCACAATGACATCCTGGAGGGTCGCAAAAACAGTATTAGGCCACAGAGTGGCACAATCACACAGTGTGGAGGTCACGGCGGCAGCAGTATGAGGTCAGGCAGTGGCACAATGACATTAGGAGGCGGAAAAACAGTATTAAGCCAAGTGGCACAATCAACAGTTGGAGGTCACAACGCAGCAGCATGAGGGAGGCATGGCACAATGACATTCGGAGGCGGCAAAACAGGAGGAAGCCCAGAGTGGCACAATGGCTGAGAGCGGAGGTCCGGTGCA
>JAODAL010078886.1:0-12761 GCA_025379985.1 Phyllomedusa bahiana | reverse complement strand
TTTTAACGCGGCGCAAGAGTAGCGCTGGTCCCCTCTCTTGCGGCGGGGCCCGCCCTCAGGGGGTGAAGGGGGCCCGCCGGCCGCTCACCCCCCCGCGGTCTCACGTGCGGGGAGGAAGGAGGGATCGCTCCCCCCTCCCCCCCTCCCCCTGTTATGTACGGGTCTGGCGCGCGTGCATACAGGTCAGCGGGCAGGGGGAATGGGGGCCGGCTGCAGGGGAGGACGGCGGTGCGGGGGAGGGAGCGGGGCGCAGGGGAGTGACCGCCGCTCCCTTTACTTCCCCCTGCGCCGCTGAAGAGATCGGAGGACTGGCCGCGTGCGGACCCCTGGTGAGGTGAGGGGTTTTATTATTTTATTTTTATTAGTTTTTGGGGGGCTCTACCTGGCAACAAGGGGGGCATCCCTGGCAAAGGGGGACATCTACCGGGCAACAAGGGGGGCACTACCGGCAACAAGGGGGGCACTACGGGAAAAGAGGGGCACACCGGAAAACGGGGGGCATACCGGGCAACAAAGGGGGCACACCGGGAACAAGGGGACATCTCCTGGCAACAGAGGGGACACTACCTGGCAACAGAGGGGGCACTACCTGGCAAAAAGGGGGGCACTACTGGCAACGGGGGGCACTACCTGGAAAACAGGGGGGGCACTCCTGAACGAGGGGGCACCACTGGAAAACAGAGGGGACATTACCTGGCAAAAGGGGACATCTCCCCGGCAAAAAATGGGGGACTACTGGCAAAAAAGGGGGGCATCCCGGGGAAAACGAGGGGCACCCCTGGCAACAGAGGGGGCACACCGGCAAAAAAGGGGGCACTACCTGGCAAACGATGGGGGCACTACCTGGCAAACGATGGGGGCCTACTGGCAACAGAGGGGACACTACTGGCTAAAAAAGGGGACATACCTGGTAACAAGGGGGCCCTACCTGGCTAAAAGGGGGGGCACCTCTGGAAACAATGGGGGCACCTACTGGCTAACAATGGGGGGCATCTCCCGGCACAATTTGGCTCTCCCGGCTCGGGGGGGCATCTACTTGGCACAAGGGGCATCTCCCGGGGCCTGAAAGGGGCACTACCTGGTTTGGGGGGTATCCTGGTTAAAAGGGGCTCTACCTGGTTTCTTCCAAAGCCGTTATGCTTTAGGGTGGAGTGGGTGGGGTTTTTTGAAGGGGGGGGCATACCGACAAGAGGGCCCTGTCACAAAAATTTTTGCCACGGCGGAATAGCGCGCCGCCCACTAAAGTCTCCTGTTTTTTCTTTTAAAAAAAGTTGGAACTTGCTGTAACGGGGTATAAAGAGATTCAGGCACCCATAACCTACTCGCTGTGTCGGAAGGCGTCAGGAAGACCCCCTGGAATTGCTCCTTTCCCCTCTAAGCAACGTAGTTTACTTATTTAACCCTTAAGCCCCAGGCCTGAAAAATACTGAATGACCCGAACATTTTTTTAGTTTTCCCTCCTTTTTTTTTAACATTTAACTTTTTTTATTTTTTCAATGACCAGTTGATGAGGGGCCCTTTTTTCAGAAAGTTGTACTTTTGGGGGGAAAGTTTAAGTTTCTTTTAAAAATTCAGAAATTTTTTTTTTTTTTTCACCTATTTAAAATTCCCACTTAATAAAATTTTAGAATAATTTACAGGTTTTTACGGGGCTGTGGGAGACTAATATTGCAGGGTTTTGTGGGTTTTTATATGGGGCACAATTATTTTTTTATTAAATATTTTATTTTTAATTTATTGTATTTTTTTTATTATTTTTTTTTACATTTTTTTTTTATTTCCCCCCTGAAGGGAAGAAATGTTTGTACTTTTTTTTTTTTTTTTTTTTTTTTTGTGTACAATTAGTTATGTATTAGGCATAATATATATTGCTAATTAATTCTTATCTGTGTCATTCTGACACAGGCAGTGTTTCAGGACAGCACACGTCTGTCCGGTCACCTGGCTTGTTACCACAGACAGCCCTGGGGCTAATCTAGATCCCCAGGGCTGACTGTTGCAGCGTTTCCCCGGGGCCTCCTGTCGGGTCACTGGTGTTGCCGATCAGAGCCGGGAAAACCTTTGATTGTGCTGCGGATAAGCTCTCGCCGCAATCAAAGGTTTTAATGCACGGGTGCGGAGGGTTCCTCCGGTCTCCCGATGCTCGCAGGAGCATGCTCTGGGATCAGGGCTGTGTAGAACAGCCGATCCTAGCGTGCCTTGCGGCGCTCGGATGCCGCAAACCCCGAATATCTGCAGCGACGCCAAATGCGGTGCACGGTCGTTAAGGAGTTAAGGAATAAAATCTTATAGAAAGACTTTGCATGGTAAATTCTTCTCATTGCCACCTCGAAACCTTCGGGTTTCTTGTGAGGTTTTGGGGGTTTTTTTTGCTTGCTTTTTTTGGGGCAGGGGGACAAAACCCATCGGGCTGTATACACCACAGTTGACTACATTAATATGACCAGCTGATAAGCTAGAATAACCAGCGTGTGCAGCCAGACAGGCAGCTAGATGGGCTGGGGAGGGACTCAGTAAGGTCATTGGTAAAGTTATCACAGGTCACCAGTTCTTGTGCTTAGAAGTCTTGATCATGTTCCTGCATTCAATGTCGGACATTTCTAGCCGTGTGACATGTAGCATTGTTGTACTGGAGGACACATCCGCCCAGGGGGAGATATCAGCAAGTAATGTGTAGTGTTGATGCGTGATCTGCAGGAGGATTCATATCCAATCGGGTGAGAGCACCTTTCCATGGAGGAGAGGCCAAAGGAATAGCTTTTGTTCTTCCAGCAATGATTGCAAGGTGTTTGTTCTCTGATGCTTCATGTTGAGACATCATGCCTATCACTTTACTGAAGCAGAAAAAAAATGAGACCTTCTGTAAATAATTGCCGGAAAACTGTATGCCTTTCTGATAATGTAATTTTGTTTAGGTGCAGAGTGACATCCGTTTGCTCCAGAGCCATACACAGTAGGGTTAGCAGAGGTGCACAGTGACTTCCGTCTCCTCTTGGCTCTGGGGCCTCATACACTGTTAGGGTTAGCAGAGGTGCAGTGACATCGTCTGTCTGGGCACTCCCCATACACAGTAGGGTTAGCAGAGGTGCGTGACATCGTCTGCTCCGGGGCCCCATTACACAGAGGGTTAGCAGCGGTGCAGTGAATCCGTCTGCTCCGCGGGCCCCCCATTACACAGTAGGGTTTGCAGAAGGTGCACAGTGACTTCGTCTGCTCCGGGGCCCACATCACACAGCGTAGTGATAGCAGAGAGTTGCAGTGACATCCGTCTGCTCCGGGGCCCCATAACAGTAGGGTTAGCAGAGGTTTGCAGGGACATTCGTTGCTCTAAGGCCCCATACCACAGTAGGGTTTGCAGAGGTGCAGGACCTCCGTGCTGCTCCGGGCCATACACAGTAGAATTAGAAGAGGTGCTAGTGATCCCGTATGCTCCGGGACCCATTACACAGTAGGGTTCTAGCAGAGGTGCAGTTCTCATCCGTCTTCTCCGGAGACCGATACACAGTGGGTTAGCAGAGGGAGCAGTGTGGACATCTGTCTGCTCCGGGCCCCATTAACCCCAGTAGGGTTCGCAGAGGTGCGTGAACTCGTCTGCTCGGGGCCCCATACACAGTAGAGTTGCTGAGGCTGCTGTGACATCCATCTTGCTCCAGGGCCCCATACACAGTTGGGTTGCGCAGAGGTGCAGGACATCCGTTCTGTCCAGGCCCCATACACAGTAGGGTTAGCAGTGTGCAGTGACATCCGTTCTGCTCCGGGGGCCCCATACACGAGTAGGGTTAGCAGAGGTGCGGGGTGAACCGTCTGCTCCCGGGCTCCTCATTACCAGTAGGGTTTGGCAGTAGGTGCAGTGGGACCATCAGTCTGCCTCCGGGCGGCCCCCATCACGTCGGGTTAGGCAGAGGTGCGGGTGAATCCCGTCTGCCTCCAGGGGCCCATAGCACAGTAGGGTTAGCAGCGGTGCGTGACATCGTCTGCTCGGGCCCCATACACAGTAGGGTTGTTAGCAGAGGTTCAGTGACTGCCGTCTGCTCCGGGACCCCATACACAGTAGGGTTAGCAAGAGTGCAGTGACATCCGTCTTGTCTGGGGCCCCTTACACAGTAGGGTGTAGCAGAGGTTGCAAGTGACTATCCGTCTGCTCCAGGGCCCATACCACAGTAGGGTTAGCAGAGGTGCAGTGACCAGCCGTCTGCTCTGGGCCCCTACACAGTAGGGTTAGAGAGGTGCAGTGACATCCGTCTGCTCCGGGCCAATCACTGTAAGGGTAGCAGAGGTGCAGTGACATTCCGTCTGCTCCGGGGCCCCTTACAAGTAGGTAGCAGAGGTCAGTGACATCTATCTGTTCCGGGGCCCATACACAGTAGGGTTAGCAGAGGTGCAGTGATTATTTGTCTGCTCCGGTGGGGCCCCATGCACAGTTGGGTTTAGCAGAGTGCAGTGACATCCGTTCTCGAATCGGGCCCCATATACAGTAGGGTTAGCAGAGGTGCAGTGACATCCCGTCTGCTCCGGGGAACCCATGCACGTTAGGGTTAGCAGTGGTGCAGTGGAAATCCAATCTGTTCCAGGCCCCATACACAGTTAGGGTTAGCAGAGAAGCAGAGTGAACCATTCTGCTCCGGGCGCCCATACACAGTAGGGTAGCAGAGGTGTGCAGTGACATACGTCTGCTCTGGGGCCATACACAGTAGGGTTAGCAGAGGTGCAGTGACACGTTGCTCCAGGGCCACATCCACCAGTAGGGGTAGCAGAGGTGCAGTGACATCCGTCTGCTTCCGGGGCCCAATAACAGCAGGGTTAGCAGAGGTGCAGGGTGGACATCCGTCCTGCTCCGGGGCCCATACACAGTAGGGTTTAAGCAGAGGTTGCAGTGAGAACCGTTCTGCTCAGGGCCCCATACACAGTAGGGTTAGCAGAGGTTGCTGTGACATCCGTCTGCTCGGGGCCCCATACATAGTTAGGGTTAGCAGAGGTGCAGTGACATACGTCATGCTCCCGGGGGCCCAAACATAGTATGGTGTTAGCAGAGGTGCAGTGGGACATCCGTTCTGCTCGGGGCCACATACACAGTTAGGGTTGTAGAGGTGCAGTGACATCCGTCTGCTCCGGTGCCCCATACACAGTAGGGTTAGCAGAGGCTTGACGTGACATCCATCTGATCCGGGGCCCCATACACAGTAGGGTAGCAGAGGTGCAGTGACATCATCTCGTTCCGGGGCCCCATACACAGTAGGGTTAGCAGAGGTGCAGTGCTCTTTGTCTGCTTGGGGCCCCATAACAGTAGGGTTAGCAAGAGGAGCAGTGACATCCGTTCTGCTCCGGGCCCCCATACACAGTAGGGTTAGGTAGAGGTGCAGTGGACATCCGTCTGCTCCGGGGCACCATTACACAGTCAGGGTTAGCAGAGCTGCAGTGAAATCCATCTGTTCCAGGGCCCATACACAGTAGGGTTGAGTAAGGTGCCAGGTACACCCGGTCTGCTCCGGGCCCATACACATTAGGGTTAGCGAGGTTGCAGTGAACATCCGTTCCTGATCCGGGGCCCCATAAACAGTTAGGGTTAAGCAGAGATGCAGGGACTTCCATCTGCACCGGGGCCCATACTCGTAGGTTAGCAGAGGTTCAGTGACATCCGTCTGCTCTGGGGCCCATGCACAGCAGGGTTAGCAGAGGTTCAGTGAAATCTGTCTGCTACAGGCCCCATACACAGGCAGGGTTAGCAGCGGTGCAGTGATATCCGTCTGCTCCGGGGACCCATACCAAAGTAGGGTTAGGCAGAGGTGCAGTGACATCCGTCTTCCGCTCCGGCGCCCCATACCCAGTAGGGTTAGCAGAGGTGCAGTTGAACATCCGTCTGCTCCAGGGCCCAATACCACAGTAGGGTTAGCAGAGGTGCAGTGACATACGTCTGATCAGGGCCCATACAAAGTAAGGGTCTAGCAGAGGTACAGGACATCCGTCCTGCTCGGGGCCCCATACACTAGGGTTAGCAGAGGTGCAGTGACATCCGTCTGCTCGGGCCCCATTCTCAGTTTGGGTTAGCAGTGGAGCAGTGACCATCGGTCTGTCGTGGGGGCCCATACACAGTTAGGGTTAGCAGAGGTGCAGTGAAATCCGTCTGCTCCGGGACCCATACACAGTAGGGTTAGCAGAGGTGCAGTTGACATCCGTCTGCTCGGGGCCCGCATACATACGTGGGTTAGTCAGAGGTGCAGTGACATCAGTCTGCTCGGCGGACCCATACATAGTAGGGTTAAGCGAGGTGCAGTGATATTCGTCTGCTCAGGGGGACCCATACACAGTTAGTGTTTTGCAGAGTGCAGTGATATTAGTCTGCTCGGGGCCCATTACACAGTAGGGTTAGCAGAGGTGAGAGTGACATCCGTCTGCTTGGGGCTCCATACCAGTAGGGCGTTAGCAGAGGTCTGCAGTTAAATCCGTTGCTCGGGTCACCATACACAGTAGGAGTTAGCAGAGCTGCAGTGTCATCCGTCTGTTCCGGGGCCACATACACAGTTGGGTTAGCAGAGGTTGCAGTGACATCTCCGTCTGTTCCAGGGCCCATACACAGTAGGGTTAGCAGGAGGTGCAGTGAATCTGTCTGCTCAGGGGCCCCATACACAGTCGGTTAAGCAGAGGTGCAGTGACATCCGTCTGCTACGGGGCCCCATACACAGTAGGGTAAGCAGAGGTTGCAGTGACTCCGTCTGCTCCCGGGGCCCCAATACACAGTAGGGTTAGCAGAGCTGCAGAGAACATCTGTCTGCTCTGGGGCGACCATTACCACAGCAGGGTTTGGGCAGAGGTGCAGTGGAACATCTGGTCTGCTCTGGGGCCCCTTACACAGTAGGGTTAGGGCAGAGTGCAGGACATCCATCTGCTCCGGGGCCCACATACACAGTAGGGTTAGTAGAGTGCAGTGACATTCCGTCTGCTCCGGGGCCCATACACGTAGGGGTTAGTAGATCGGTGCAGAGAACATCTGTATGCGTCAAGAGCCCATACACAGTAGGGTTAGCAGAGTGCACGTGGACATCCGTCCTGCCCTACGTGGGCCATACACAGTAGGGTGTAGCAGAGGTGCAGTGACCTCCATCTCGCTCCGGTGGCCCCATACTCAGTAAGGGTTAGTAGTGGTGCAGTGACATCCCTCTGCTATGGGGCCCCTTACACAGTAGGGTTAGCAGTGGGGGGCCAGTGACATCCGTCGACTATGAGCCCACATACAACAGGGGGTTTTAGCAGAGGTGCAGTGGCATATGTCTGCTCGGGGCCCCATTATCACAGTAGGGTTGAGCATGGGTGCAGTGACTTCCGTCTGCTCTGGGGCCCATAACAGTAGGGTTAGCAGAGGTGCAGTGACATCTGTCTGCTACGGTGGCACCATAAACAGTAGGGATAGCAGAGGTGCAGTACCTCCATCACCTCCTGGGTCCCATACACAGTAGGGTTAGCAGAGGTGCAGTGACATCTGTCTGCTAGGGCCCCATTACACAGTAGGGTTAGCAGAGGGCGGACATCGTCTGCTCTAGGCGCCCCATACACTGTAGGAAAACGGTTAGCAGAGGTGCAGTGACATCTGTTGCTACGGGAGACCCCATACACCGTCCACCATAGGGTTAGCGAGAGGTGCAGGGACATCCTGTCCTCTGCTCGGGGGCCATAAACAGTAGGGTTAGCAGAGGAAGCAGTGACATCTGTCTGCTCTGGGCCCCATACACAGTAGGGTCGCAGAGGCGGTGCAGAGGAAATCGTTGACTCAGGGCCCCTTCACAGTAGGGTTAGCAGAGTGCTGTGACATCGTCTCTCGGGCACCAACACAGTAGGGTTAGCAGAGGGTGCAGTGAATCAGTATGCTCGGGGCCATACACAGTAGGGTTAGCAGAGGTTGCAGGAATACGTCTGCTCGGGGGTCCCATACACAACCTAATCCTCACAAATTGCCCCTTTACCCATGAGAGTAACACTGGCATATGTGTGAAGACAGCCTATCGCACATCATATATACCCACCAAGCCAGCGCACCACACGTGTGGTCCTTCATTAACTTCAAACTGCTGATTCAGAGAGTAGAAAGTGGTCATAATCATGTGGCTGTTTATTATATCTATAATACTGTTAGGCAGCAGTGGTTTTTCCCACCATATTGCAATAATTTCTTTCCAGATCAGGACAATGGGATTTTCGGGATTTGTTTTCTCTTTTTGTCTCTCATAGTTGAGGTCAATGACCGGAGCCTCGCTCATCAGGGGGGAGAACTTGCACAATTGGGGGCTGACTAAATACTTTTTTTTCCCCCACTGTAAATGAATAGACAAATAGATACACATTTATGGAAAATTATTAGATATACAGGACTGGTGATAAATCCTGGTTTATTACAGGGGTTGTCTCACTACAGGGATCGCTGCTTTTTATGTTAAAGATCTTGAAAAAAAAAGTCACTTTGAAATTTATGTGTCCATTAACAGGGCAAACCTATTCCTAGTTAATCCCCTATTGATGGCTGCATCAGTCCTAGGTGCTATAGCTAAACCTTTCATCTTTCTCTTAGGTGCCCAGCACTGGTTGCTATAGCTACAGACCTGTTTGATCCCCTGATGGCTGCCAAAACGGGTTTGTATAGTACAGACCTTTAAACCTCCCCTTTTAAGGGCCAGCGGCCTATGCTACAGACGTTTTCCTTCCCCCTCTGATAAACTGCCAACTGGTTTTCTATAGCAAAGGGACCTTTCCTTCTCTCCATGGGTGCCGCACTGGTTGCTATGACAGACCTTTTTCGATCTCCCCAAAAGGGCTCCCAGCACGGGTCGTATAGCAAAGATCGTTCTATCTCTTTTATAGGCTGCCCCACGGGGCGCATAGCTAAAACTGTTACTCTCTAAGGCTGCCAGCATAGTCGCTTTAGCTCAGACCTGTTTGATCTCTTTAGATAGGCGCCAGCACTGGTCGCTATGCTTAGACCTGTTTATTTTTCCCCGATGGGCTGCCAGCACTGGTTGTTAGCTACAGACCTGTTTTCAATTTTATATTATTATATTTTTTTTTAAATTAATATTTTTATTAAGTATTTTAAAGCGCTTTGTTCCAGGGCGCTGAAAATTCAGGGGGTTACATTTAACATAACATAAAATAGGTAAAAAACGGTACAATGATAAGTATGAATGACGATTGGGCAAAGGGGGGAAGGGCCCCTCCCGGGGGGTTTAAATCAAAAGGAGGGGGAAAGGAGAAAGGAGGGGGGGGCCAGAAAAGTTTTGGAAAGGAAGTAGTACGCGGGGTTAGTGTAGGTTACGGGCAAAAAAAAAAGTCAAATGAAACTTTCCCCTAAAAAAATATAATTTTTAATAGTACTACCAAAAAAAAATACAGTTGTATTAAAAATGAAAACCCAAAAATTATTATGGAAGGTGTGGAATGCCAGGGAGAAGTGGGAGTAAATACCTACTCCCACCCCTTAAGGACACTATTTTTTCCCTTGGAACGATAGGGAACCCCCCCAAAAGGGGGACCCGGGGACAAACTGTCCCTTTTATAACCCTAAAAATCCTTAAATTCAAATACGTGGGTTACAGTCTAAGGGAAGTAAAATATAAACGCCTTACATGATATTAAAAGGATTCCCCCGACCTGCACTATAAGACGAACAAAGTCCTAGGGGATTCCCCGACGGCTTTGTCCCAATCTCGGGATTTTCAATGGGGTACAAAAAAGAGTAAAACATACAGGTATAATGCGTTTTGTTGGAAAAATACTATTACCTTTTTTGATGAAATATCAAGGTGAGTGCCCAAACCTAGTCAGGGGTATAAGAGAGTTTTTTGGGACTCCAGGGTGGAAAAAAGTCACATACCCCCCAACTGCATTTTCACAACTCAAATTTTTAGAGTGAACTACCTACCATTAAATGAAGGCCGCCCACTCCTCTCTCTAAAAATGTTTTTTTGTGTAGCGATTTTCCTTGGAATGGGAAAAATGCGTCCCCCCAGAATAGCGGCGTTCGAATCCTTTTGCGCATGGCGGATATTCCAAGGGGCGATCGGTCAAACGCCCCAATGCGCATGCGCGGACAGTAAAGATGGGGGATCCGTCATTCCTATCGCGCGGTCTAGGGTCCTGGTGAGCTCCGATTAAAAACTTCCTTAATAATCCCGGCCTGTATATTATGCATCACCCCCATATCCCTTTATAAAGGGCCCCCGCAGATTTTAAGGATATTTTTGGGTGTATGTCCCCCTTATACTATGTCAAAACCCCCCGCTTTAAAAAGTAGCAACAAGATAAATATAGATTAAAGCGACCCCCTGTGGATATGACATGTACAAAAAATTATATATGCCACCTTTTAAACCCAAGTGGACATATGCAACTTCCCTTAAAAATAGGTACCTTAGATGCCAGGAATGACTTTAGAGAGATATTCAGAGCTATTAGCTTTAAAAGGGGGCCAAATCCCCAGGAAAACCCATGCTCTTGGCGGACAGTGAATTACAATAAACTTAAACAATGATCCCAACGCATAGTGGCACCTTAAATCAAAAGCCAGCAGAAGATGTAGTTTTACACCTTTCCCATTATTAAAAAAGCAAAAAAAGGGAGGGATGATTATTTAGACCTGGGGGTACACATGTTAACTAGAAATCCCCCGCGTTTCTCTTTGGGGATCATTTACCCCAGTCACCTCCACTATGGGGTCGGACAAGTCATCCCCCTAAATTTTTGCAATCTGATTTCCCCCATGTTTTCCCAGTGTGTTAGCAAGGGGTTTTATCCATAGTTTTAAATTCACTTACATGTTCTAACTGGTTTCATGATAGAAAACAAAAGGGTGGTGATTAAGGTTCCCGGGCTGGATGCTGTTACTAGGGGGGTCCCCAAAAAAGGGTCAGTTTTGGGGCCCCCTATCCTTTTTAAACATTTTCATTAATGATTTTACACGGGAATACACTTTGAAAAAATCGATCTTTGCAGACGATACTAAGCTCTTAAAGTAATCAAACATAGAGGATAATTGGTTTTTACAAAGGATCTGGATAATTGGAGGCCTGGGCAGGGAAATGGCAGATGAGGGTTTTAAAATGATAATGCAAGGTTAGCACATGGGAAGGAAAACATTACATGATTTAAAGTTAAAAGGAAAAAAAACTGGGTAAAAGTGACTGGAGAAGGACTTTTGGGGAAACCCGGGGGACAGAAATTTTGTAGCAGCCGTTCGGCAGCAGCAGCCAAAGCAATAGATCATGGGGGGCATTAAAAGGGGATAGAGGCAATGGAAACATTATTCTCCCCCTATACAGTCACTGGGTTTGACCCAATAATATTGTGACAGTTTGGGCATTTCAAGGGAAAGACTTGTAGAGCTGAACAGGTACAAAAGGCGGGGAACAAAAAAAAAAAAAAGGGTGGGGGATACAGTACCCAGAAAGGGTTGGGAAAATTAGGGTTATTTAGTTTAGAAAAAGAGGCTTCGGGGGGAAAAATAATATGTTTAAATACACAAAGGGCAATATAGAGACTCTCCCAAGATTTATTTATACCCAGGGTGGACTAGAACAAGGGGGGATCCCCCTCTTGAGGGAAAGAAATTTCTACATAAAATAAAAGGGGGTTCTTTACTGTAAGAGCAGGGGGGACTAGGAATTCTTGCAGGGGATTGTCATGGTGAATTCAATAACCGAGTTTAAAAGGGTTTTTTGGGTCATTTTTGGAGGTAATAAATAACAATTATGGTTTGGAACAGGAAGGGGTCATTGATCCCGGGGTTTTTCCGATTGCCAGTTGGTTAGGAAGGAATTTTTTTTCCCAAAATGAGGAAATTGGCTTCACCTCATTGGGTTTTTTTCCCTTCCCCTGGATCAACACCTTAGCACAACAGGGTGAATGATGGAGACTTGTTTTTTTTAGCCTTCAAACTATAAAAAAAAAGAAACTATTCTCCGTTTAAAAACCCCCTTTTTTTTACCCCGAGTTATACCCAGGGGAATAGCCAGGGAAATCACACCTTTTATGTACAGTTTTAAAAAACCCTCTGTGGAACTTTTTAGCATCACAAATTGGTCCCTTAAACCCCTTTTAGGTAACAACCAATGGGCAGAATTTACATTAACCCCCATTTTAAAAACCCCTTTGGTTGCCGCGAGCCTGTTTCCTTTGAGGAGGCGCAAAAAAATGGTTTTGCCAATCCATCACCAATCTTCCCCCTTCCCATAGGGAACTGTGGAGTTTGGGGGCGAAAGGTTTTAGGACATCTCCGTAGAAAAATGTTCCCGATCACTGATGATGTTTTTAATCTGGGAGGATTTTAGAACTCCCAAAATAGGAGATCACTTCTTTCAAGTCTGGGTTCATCAAAGGTTTTGAAACCAATAGATCCACTCTGTCCCCTCTTAATGCCCCCCTTTATAGGCTTCCTTAAAAGGGTTTTTTTTTTGGGGAACCCCTCCCACAAATCTTTCTCTCAGATCCGAAGCTTTTTCCTTTAAAAGGGCCCCCCGCAAACATTTACTCCCAGACGGAGGAAAATGCCCCCCCGGGAAACCCCCCTAAGTAAGGGGCCGGGGACAACTCTCCCACCTGGAAGACTGTTAGTAGACGTGCTTTTTCTTACACTCTAGTATTGAATTGAGTCCCGGGTTTTTTGAGAAATCAAATCCAAGAATGGTAAAGTGAATTCATTCCCTGTAAGGTGAATCTTAGTCCTATTTGTTATCATTTTAAAGGCTCAGTGTAAAGGGCCCGGTTTTTGGATCCCTGGACCA
>JAODAL010078885.1:0-12761 GCA_025379985.1 Phyllomedusa bahiana | reverse complement strand
GAATTTTACACAGAAGTTTTTATTTTAATTTTTTTCGATTGCATATTAATCTGGTAGAAACATTTTGACATGCACAATCAAATGTCATATGTATTTAGACATGCTTTAAAAACTGTGAACACAGTGCCAAAATTTTGGCCCCCTTCGTTAAAGAAAGCCCCATTTTCAATGAAATAATTTAAAACTGACAAAAGTAATAATGAATTTCAATTTAATGAAAATCAACTAATGAAACTCAGACATTGTGTTTGAATTGTGACTAATGAAACTGGCCTGGACAAAAAAGAGGGCACCCTTAACTAAATATTTTGTTGAAAACCCTTTTCTGAAGCAAAAATCCAAAAACTCTCAAAAAGACCTTTCCCGGGAAACCCATTCCTTGGGGGGTTCTACAGCAGTGATTGACATATCACCTTTGCTAAGTGAGCCTGATAGAAGGACATTAGTGGTGGGGGAGTTTTTACAGCAGTGCACAGGGCTATAAAGCTCTAAGGGATGAAAGTTTGTCAATAAGAAATATAAACAAGCCCTTCTGCTATAAGAACAGCAGAAAAGAATCCCCACCCCCAACAGGGCTGCAAAGGATAAATGGGGAAAAATTGTGTACAAAAACGGGAATAAGAACGCTCAACTCTGAATAAGCAAAACAAACAGCAAAAATGCACTTGGTTAACTTAACTTCCCTTTTGGGCCTCATTTTTAAACTGTTTTAAAAATAAATGTCAGCCATTTTGTAGATATTTGTTTTCACTTCACCATTAACCCTTAATATTGGAGGTATTATGGGTATCATCAGGTAATTTGCTAATATATTCATGTAACACTGACGGAAGTTTTATTCAGTGAAAGGGTGATTGAGGTACATAGGTGTTTTTACATAGAGCTAAACGATTCACAAGTTATTCAATCTTCACTTCATGCATGCTGACATAGGAAGAGATCTGTCAAACACAAAGCAGACAGATCCCCCAGATCCTGGCAATTTACACTGAGCAAATGATGGGTTTTACGGTTTTATAACTCCTGAATCATGCAGCTTTGTGTAAAAACATTTATTTTTCAGTGTTCAGTGGGGCCCCTAACCGGCGCTTTTTTGAAAATTTTGTTTACCTTTTCCTTAGGGTTTAATTTTGCCCTTTTTGGGGTCTACCGCACAGTTTAAAATACCATAAAATCCAGGGATTTTAACTTTTCGCCGCCTTTTTTAAACCCTTTGGGTTTCGAAAAACCGGGGTGAAATAGCTCATGAAAGAACAGTGAAGTACTGGGTTGGTGGATGTTAAAAGTGCAATTTGCTGTCTAGACATTCCCTCGTTGGGGAAATTTTTCGAGCTGCAAAAAAGATGATTTTTGGGGTTTGAGGACAAGGTTGACGTATTTTGAAACGGCAGTTCATTTTTAAAAGTTTGTTGTCCTGCTAAAAAGTTTAAATTTGGCAGCAAAGCTTAAAGGGGTTTTTCTCGTCAAAGTCAAAATTTTAAAAGAGGGTAAGTAAAAAAAAAGCACTTTTTGAAGTTGGTTTGCTTACCTAAATCATTTAGTAAAGCAATATGACTTTTCTGTCATCTATAGCATTTCTCTTCAGCGGGGGACACTTTCCCCTTTTTTGTGATTGGCTGAGATATGTCATTTCGCCGTTTGGACACGCCCCCCGGTGGGGAAACGCCCCCTTTCTTTTATTGGCTGCCTGCATCGTCTTATCCCCTCTGACCTAAAATTCAAAAAATGAAATTGCCTGAATGGCTGCTGGCTCTTACCATTTCCCCGCTCAAGGTAAACGATTGGCAGTTACTATCTAGCGGACAGATTTACTTTTCCCCCTTATTACACCCTTTTTCAGTCTGATTTTTCCTCCGCCGATACAGAGGGGAAAGAGGGGGGAGGCCATGGTTTTCCTCACTATTTCATCTTTTGGCTGTATTATGACTGTTACCCACTCAGGGATCGGTTACAGCAATACAAGGGCCCCTGGTTACAAAGGGGCTTGTCGCCAGAAACATGAAATTTGCAGCTGGAACACTGCAGGGGGGTCTGAGAGCTGATGTCCCTTCCCTTCCCTTTCTTCCCCAAAAGAAAGATTATGTCACAACTCTTCAATAGGGGAAAACTTCCTATTGGGGAAACACGCCTACTGAGAGGAGAGATTGCCCCTGGGTTTGAAATAAAAAACAGAAAAGCTCAAGTGGCCAAAGCCAACGTTTTTAACCCCCCCTTTAAATTTCAACATTTTTGGAATTGGACTTCCGTTGATTGCTGAAAGCCGACAAGCTGGTGGGGGTAGCGTTATGGTTGGGGGAAAGATTTTGTGGATTCGGCCCACTCATTCCATAAAGGCACTCTCAACCGATTTTGGGTATGAAACCCCTTGCACACACATAACCCATACATGTGATTGCCTTTCCCCAGGGAGATAAGATCTTCCCAAAGAAAAGGACATTCCCACAGCCAAAAATGTCCAACATTATTCGAAAAAGCACAACCAAGGCTTTCAACTACTACTGTGTTCTCCTAATTTCCTTCTTAATAGAGGTACGTGTTGTCGAAAAAAATTTTAAAAAAGCCTACACTCATCCAACCTCTTTTCCTCAGTTTCAGCACTTCCTGGTCTGCTTACTTTAGTCTTCTTCTGAACAGAACGCCATGGTTGCAGCTGCTGATTAGCTGCAGAAGTCACATACTCCCTTACATTACCATTTGGAAATAAATAGCTTCTAACAGTGGTGAAAGCAGAGGCATGTGACTGCTGCAGCCAATTAGTAGCTGCAGTCATGATGTCCTATTTAGAAGAAAAAGAACTAATCAGAAGACTGGAAAGACCCAGCACTGGAACAGAGGAGTGGAGGATGGTGGATAGATTTTTCTTATTAGATTTGGCACTAGTAGTCTATTATTTAATTTTTATTTGAACCAGACTAACTCTTGAACTGTGCAAAAACTTGTCAGTAAATTTTCAATTTACGGGCAGCATCCCCAAAGGGAAAATGTTTCCCAAAGGGAAAATATTTAAATCAGTGTGTTATCAGTGTAATTCAGGGAAGGACAAGTTCTTATAATTGCTCTCTACTCAAGAAATAGGTTTTCTAAACTAAAGAACCCCTTAAAGTTCCCATCAGAACCTACCTGACTATTTTTTATTGTAGGATTATGCCATGTTATTTTGCATGAAGTTCGATTACTGCAATGGTTCTCAACATTTCCAATGCTGATGATTGACACAATGCTAACAAATGGTTTTCTAATTTCATCCACTGGTTAGAACACTTAAGTAAAAAAATGTGTTATTAGTGGTAACAGCTAGGATGATAGCATTTAGGTAGAGTGGTTGTGCCATAATAGGCATTTATAACCAGCGCCATTTTTCTGGGCGAACAGCCTCAAGAGGTGGTGCTTGTGGTGGGGGGTGCAGCCATGGCACCTATTGATGCTGACCGCCCATTAACTTTATAAGTCTGGAGGATCGGTATCTAACTCTGTACAGCCTCCTGTACCGCTGGGTCTCCTAGGTTCGAAGCTGGCCTAGGCTTCTGGCCTAGAAGATGCCAGGAGCAGGGCATGAGCTCCTGGAGTGAGCTGCTCGCCGAGGGAATGGGTAGAGATGCCTATACACCTGCCTATGTACCTACAGGGGGCATTTAACTACCTACAGGGGGCTGAAATCTACCTATAAGGGATATATACCTACCTACAGGGGTCCTATATCTACCTACAGGGTGCCTATATCTATCTACATGCTGCAGCTACCTTCCTACCGGAGCTATTACCATATATCTGACCACAAGGGGTACCTGTGGGAATTTTTTTACACCCCTTAACTTTAGCATATATTTTTTGGTGCATACTATGTAGCTCTTGAATATATAATTATATTCTTTGGCGCAGATATTATGGGGCTCGGATTATCCGCTTGGCGCACAGTTGTTGGTGCATACATTATATTGACAGCACACAACAATTGTTTGCACTGTCATTTAATTGTGATATAGCTTCCCTGAAGACCCATGATACAGGTACGGGGAAATGCGTGGGATAAGCCAGTTCTACACGGCTATTTCTACTATATAATTTTTTCTGTCAGTATTTTTATCGTCCCATATTATATAGGGCCTAATAGGATATCATCTGTCAAATTTAACCAAGTTCATCTTTTGGATATTCAATGTTGTGTAAGGTGGCAGCTGGGAAGGTCTGTGATGGTATATCCCAGCCAAGCTTCTGGATAACGGGTCCTGGGAGCTGTCATATCCCAGTTGGTTGACGGGGAAGAGCACCCCATAGTTTATTTACGTAGGAAATTGACATCTGCTGAGAAGAACGACTCTATCATAAAAAGGGAATGTCTGGCTCTTAAATGGGCGATTGAATCGCTTAAGTACTATCTACTAGGGAGACAATTCAGATTAGTTACTGACCCCTCACCCTTAAAATGGATGGCCTAGAATAAAGGAAATAATGCGATAGGAAACAGATGGTTTCTGGCCTTGCAAAATTTTAAGTTCTGCAGTGAAGGAAATAATTATTCGATCCATTGCTGATTTTGTAAGTTTGCCCACTGACAAAGACATGACCCCAGCCTATAATTTTAAGGGTAGGTTAATTTTAACATTGAGAGTTAGAATATCAAAAATAAAATCCAAAAATCGCATTGTATAAATTATATAAATTTCTTTGCATTTTGCAGTGAGAAATAAGTATTTGATCCCTCTGGCAAATGACTTAATACTTGTTGGCAAAACCCTTGTTGGCAAGCACAGCTGTAAGATGTTTTTTGTAGTTGATGATGAGGTTTAAGGTCTGGAGACTGACTAGGCCACTCAATGACCTTAATGTGCTTCTGTTTGAGCCGCTCCTTTGTTGACTTGGCTATATGTTTTGGGTCATTGTCTTGCTTGGAGACCCAACCACGACCCATTTTTAATGTCCTGGAGGGGGGAAGGAGGTTGTCACACAGGATTTTACAGTACATGGCTCCATCCATTCTCCAATTGATGCAGTGAAGTAGTCCTGTGCCCTTAGCAGAGAAACATCCCCAAAACATAATGTTTCCACCTCCATGCTTGACAGTAGGGATGGTCATGGGTAATTTTGGGTCATAGGCAGCATTTCTCTTCCTCCAAACACGGCGATTTGAGTTAATGCCAAAGAGCTCAATTTTTGTCTCATTTGACCACAGCACCTTGTCCCAATCACTCACCGAATCATCCAGGGGTTCATTGGCGAACTTCAGATGGGCCTGCACATGTGCCATCTTGAGCAGGGGAACCTTGCGGACACTGCAGGATTTTAAACACATTACGCCGTAATGTGTTACCAATGGTTTTCTTGGTGACTATGGTACCAGCTGCCTTGAGATCATTAACAAGTTCCCCCCATGTAGTTTTAGGCTGATCTCACACCCTCCTCATGATCAAGGATGGTAAGATTTTTCATGGTGCCCCAGATCAATGTCGAATGACAGTCATTTTGAATTTTTTCCATTTTCCTACTATTGCACCAACAGTTGTCTCCTTCTCACTCAGCATCTTACTTATGGTTTTGTAGCCCATTCCAGCTTTGTGCAGGTCTATGATCTTGTCCTTGACATCCTTAGAAAGCTCTTTGGTCTTGCCCATGTTGTAGAGGTTAGATTCTAACTGATTAATTGAGTCTGTGGGCAGGAGACTTTTATAATAGGTGATTATTTAAGACCGCTGTCTTTAATGCAGGTTATGAGTTGATTAGGAGCGTCAAACTGGTCTGTAGGAGCAAATAAAGTTATATAATTTATACAATGTGATTTTCTGGATTTTAATTTGGATATTTTATCTCTCAATGTTAAAATTAACCTACCCTTAAAATGATAGACTGTTCATGTCTTTGTCAGTGGGCAAACTTACACAGTCAGCAAGTGATCAATTATTTGGGTGGGTGGCTGCTCCCCATGTTCCTGGCCAGAGCTTGGCTGGCATATATAAGTCAGCTAGTCAGCTGACTAGGTGTGGCTGTTACCCAGGACAAAAGGCATTTGACCTGAGAGGCTACAGTGTGGAGATAGTCAAGATCTCCCATACAGCCACTGGAGGAATCAAGGTGATACAGAGGATAACTACCACTGTACTAGCCAGTCCTCATACGAGCCAGAGTTCATTTTGTTTTGTTTTGGTTTACATTTTGCACCTGTTGTCATTGTTTGGATGCACAAGTGCCAATAAAATACGGAGCAACCTGATTTGGACTGTAAATTCTGACTGTGTCTCTGTCAAAGTTGGACTTTGCTACGATCCCAGAGCATTGTTGCTCACAGGTGGCCATGTGACTTTATGGATACTGAACATTGTAGAATAACATCTGGATTTTCTTCTGCGATTTTTTTGTTGCTAAATTTAAATGTCTCAGGGCACGTGGGTAAAAACGTTTGCCAAAAATTACTATCTTGCTATATCCCTAAGAGTGTTTTTGTTTCCCCTGCAGCTTGATACTGTTATGGCATGTATATTTACATTGTAGTGATATTGATTTATTCTTTTATGCGTACTTAGTAACAGTTAGTTTTGCTCTCTTTTTTTCCTATACTTACCCACATGGAGCATATATATGTACCTACAGAAGGCCTATATATTTACTTACAGGGGGCTTATATACTTAACTTCTTACTAGGGGCCTGTATACCTATCTAATAGGGACCTGTATACCTACCTACGAACTGGGGGTCTATATACTGATCTACACACAGTGGGCCAGTATCCATAACTATATATCTATTATGGGGACCAATATACCAACCTATGTACCTAATGGGGGACCTAGATATCTGCCTATTGGAGGACTTATAAATCAATCTACCTAATTGTGGGCCTATATACCTATTCAGTGGGGGTGCCAACCTTCTTGTCTAATTGAGGACTACCTACTTAAAAGGGGGTTTATTTATCTGCCACCCTAGTTTGGAGGTGTACCTATATGGGGACACAAAACAAGACTAAAACTTGGTGCACAAACTGGAACTCCGTAGCCGTTTGAGGGCACTTTTATTGTTTTATTCGTTATGTGTAAGGACCACAGATAGTGGATGCACTGAGCCATTGCAAGCGATGGTGTAAGACGCACCAGGGAGCGGAGTCTAAGGGGCCATTGGTTTTCACTAGAGCCTGCCACTAGGCAGGAAGGCTTGCTGCCTCAGATGACCCTCAGGTCTCTACCCCTGGCGCAACTTGCCAGTGGTGGCAGCCAAGGTGTAAAGCGTTACAGAATCGCTGAGCGGGCTCATAGTCGTGGGAGGCATGAAGGTCAGGCAGACGGCAAGAATCATGGTCAAAGGATGGAGGCAAGGAAATCTGCTACACAGTAGAAGACAACAACACTAAGAAACGCTTTCTCAGTAGGCTACAGGGCACTAAAGATCCGGCAGGGAAGTAGGAGGAAAGCTGGGTAATATAGGGTCAAAGCCCGGCAATTACCAAATTACCGGCGTGCGCCCCCAGGGAGCAGAGACATGTGCACTGGCTGGCAAAGAAAGTGCAGGGAGTGAAGAGAAGTGAGTTCACCGAGTGGGCATCAGAACTGAGAGTGTGCCCGCCCCCGACATGAGGATGTGGCACCACACACACTAGAGGGACCCAGAGTACGGATGTGCCCATGCAACGGGGTGTGGGTCGTGGGAGTACCCATAACAGTACGGATAGGGAGTCTGCAGAAAGATGGGACTTGGTAGGGAAATACTGAAAAAGTGAGGAGTCTTAGATGTTTGTGTGGTAACTTCTGCAGGTATGAGTTGTGGCCGGGAGAAGACGTCATGGCGTTCTGGGCCGAATGGAGAAAAAGGGAACGAGAACAACTCATCAGAGAGGAGAACGACTTATGGTATGTTCACAGGACATATTGGGGCGCGTACTGTACGCGCCGGAATACGCCGCGTGTTTTAGAAGTACGCGCTGTTCAAGGGGCTTGCAATACTGTGGTTGTGCAATGCTGACAGCGTGGTACAACATGTTAATGGGGGAGGAGTTGAGACATTTTTTCTCTTCGCCCTGAGTGCAATTTAGCCAAGAAACGGCCCTCTTTGTCACCTAGTCACATGATAAGTAATAAATGTCTGATCGCTGGGGGTTCAACCAGTAACAAATGTGTGATCGCTAGGTTCCACCATTGGAACCCCCTGTTAACTAAAACATGCTCCTGGATTCTCTCTCCTTCCCTACTGTGCTTGCGCAGTGTGAAAGTCTATGAATGGAGCAGTGGTTGAACATGCACACTGCTGTTCCATTACAAGTCTATGGGACCTAAGGAGATAGCCAAGTACAGCATGAGTACAGAGTAAGGGCGACATATATGAACTGGGCTGCGCCAGTTTTCTGGTGTACTTTGAGCCTAAAAAGAAGGTATGAACAGGTGCACTCCAAACTTGGGTGCAATAAGTGCCTTTGTAATGCGCCAAAGACACTTTTAATGCGCCAAAAATTAGGGGCATTTTGCGGGCATCGCACCACATTTGTAGAAGTAGAAACATTTATGATTCTTTAATGCCAAATCTAGGCGCAGAACAGTTAGAACAGACAGACCAGGTTAAAGGAGGTCTGCCTAAGCCAGACTTGTCATAATGGCTCTACACTGCACCAGTATGCAGGGCTGTGGAGTCGGAGTCGGTGGCTATTTTGCAGGAGGAGTCGGAGTCAACATAAAATGGACCGACTCTGACTCCTAAAATATATAAGTTGGTCCAGTTAGTTTGATGCAGTGCAAAGAGCGAGAGAAATTGGGTCCGGCCAGTGCTACTGCTCCCATATCTTCAGCCTTATCACATGAGGAGTGTAATTGATGACATGGAGCAGGCAAAGCGCTGCCCCAGGGGAAAAGATTCTGCTCCCAGGGCAAACAGATTTCAGCAAAATTTTTCACCTGCTTTCAAATAAGTAGAAGAGTTCAACCATTCATCAAAACTGACTGTGGCTGAGGCAATTCCTTTATACACTGAGATTGTTAGAGATGTTGCCCCTGTGGTCACCGCTTTGCCCCCAACCCAAGTTAGTGTAGAGAGGCCGTTCTCTAGCCTGGAAATAATGAGATCAGATGTGAGGTCATGTATGCAGGATCTGATGGAGGCGATACTATTTCTCAGAACAAATTCAGAGACTCCACAAATGTTCCTGTAGTGTTTTGCATATTTACAATTTTTTTGTGTCCTAAAGTCGTATCCAATAAATATAATTTACACTGACAAGCAAAAGGGTAACAATGGTTTGAACTTGTGACTTTCAGGCTCCGTATTTCACCATCCACTACAGCTTTATAGATGCGGCTACTGTAATTTTATATACACTCTTCTTACATCTTATACATAAATGTGACTTGCAAGTATTTAGCATCTGCTTAGTTCTGCAGATTCTTTCCTATAACTGCATTGTTACTGTTTTGCTCCTAAAAAATCAAAATGTTAATTTTTATTATTTTGTTAGTATTTCGAAAATCCACCTTTGGTTTTCAATACTGCCTGAATCCTTCTGGGCTCTGAATCAGATTAAAGCATATCTTGACCAAAATCTGATCTCCGGTCTCTTCCACACATTCCCAATGTTGGTGCAGACTGGACTTGGATACAAATACAGCTTTTTCTTCAACTCTACCCACAAGTGTTCAAAAGATCCAAACATTGTTATCCTTTTGCTTGTCAGTGTCTGTTCTACCTAAATAGCTTGATTATTGTATCATAAGGTGATAAACAGCCTGATGTTACCATTTTACTACAGTAAAGTTATCACTTAAACATGCGCCATGTATGAGGAAGTCGGAGTCAGGAGTCGGAGTCAGAGGTAGGTCGTCCTGCAGAAGAACAGGTTTATACATTGTGCCATATTCTACACTGCTATTTAGTACTGGCCTGTCAGTGCCAAGATTCATACATGTCACCCTATGTTCACACGACGTTTTGGATCCGTTTTTGGATCCGTTTTTTACCAGAAGAGAAACTGCATCCAAACTGCATCCAAAAACGCAGCTGCAGATGCGTTTTTGGATGCGTTTTTCAATATATATATATATATATATATATATATATATATATGCAGGTTGTAGTTTGAAAAGGTAGAATCTTTAGTGTAATATGCTAAATCGGCCCCTAGAGGTCTCATTTGATAGAATTGTTTGAACTTTAGTAACCTAATGACCTACATTTTCACTTAGAGTGGAAAGTGGTTAAGTAGTAGTGTAAGAGGAAGCCCAATAGAGGGAGCTAACAGCATTTTACATGTGTTTAATCTTATAAATCACTTTTAATATATATTGAATAATATAAAAGCAGTTTTTTAGTAAAAATTATAGAAGTTTTAAATAATAAATTTTTTAAACTGTTTTAGATAAATAGTTTATTATAGAATGTTGAGTGGTTTTAGTATTATACTGAAACCACTCAACATTCTATAATAAACTATTTATCTAAACAAAAAATAAATTTATTATTAAAAACTTCTATAATTTCGGGCTCCAAAAGCGCACTACATGGTTTCCTATGGGGATTTCACTTGCGTAAAACGCAAGTAGAATTGACATGTCAATTCTTAAAATGGATCCGAACAGCGAATCGAAAAGACGCAAGTAAACACGCATCGACGATCACTCGTATGAACGGCAATGCGTGTTTTACATTGAAACCAATGTAAATCAAACTGCACATTGTTAGATACATTTTTTGGATCCGTTTTGGGTCCGAAAAACGGATCCAAAAATGGATCTGAAAAACGTCATGTGAACAAAGGGGGACATGTCTGAAAACTGTCTTGGTCTAAGACTTTTCTTTTTGCCCGTAGCAACCAATCAGGGTTCCCCTTTCATTTCTTCAGAGCACTATATGAAATGAAAGCGGAACGCTGATTGGTTGCTATGGGCAACAAGAAAAGTCTTAGACCTAGACAGTTTTCAGACATCTCCCCCAAAATGTCTACTGTTGCACAACCCCTTTAACTGTCGCTTGAGGAAGATATATTTGGAGCAATGAAAATTTCTTACAATGTTTATAATTTTTATTAGTGAAATGAATTTGCATTATAGGAAGTATCTTTTCGTACATCTGTCCTCCTCTTGATCATTACTTTGATTTAAGAAAAAAAAAATCAAAATGCTTTTTGTATTGTGTTGCATGTTAGACTGCCATCCCATCTGAACTTATTCTCATCATGGCCATAAAGACTGCTAACTTTGTAGAGGGCAGTCATACACCTATTATTCACCATATCGCACTATTTTCCACTAATAGATGGCAATCTGCTTTGTGTTACTGTCAGGATACTGAGTTCGCTCTCTCTTCTCGCTTCTGGGTTTGACAGTTTCCAGCCTCAACAGTGCTCCCCCACCTCATAGCATAACACCCTCCATACACACAGAGCTTAACTTTTATAAACCAGCTGCTGCCAGGGATTGGGGAGGGGGAAGACCTGACCTTTTTATTTTGATAGGAAAATAAATACCTTCCATAGCAACACTCTACTCTCCCCTAAATATTATGGCAGAGGAGAGAAAATTCTATTACAAGGACGTATGCATACAGAGCAGAGCTACACATAATAATATACACAAGGCAGCAAATAAAAATATAAACTGTTGCTTTACAAAAGCAACACATACTCACACCTGGACGCTGCATCAGTTTTCTGTAACTTAACAATGTGTTTCTTTTCTCATACAGACAAACAATACATATCTACTATTCTGATTTATATAATTCATTTGAAACAATAGTGTAAGATTTAAATCTTCTATAACATAAGGCCTGGATTGCATCTGCATTGGAGATTCTGTTCAAAGGCGCCAATGCAGAGGTTCCGATCCGTTGCATGGTGCACACTAACAAGCCCAACGACCCCATCTGACTACAATGGGGTCCTTCAGGTTTCTATCATTTTAAGGCCTGGTTCACATCTGCATCAAAGGTTTGGAACCTTCATTGTAGAGGTAGAAACAGACCCAATTTACAATGGACATCAACAGTGCCCAACGGTCCCATTGATTACAATGGGCTCCACTAGGTTTCCACCATGATGTCCTTCATTTTACTGGAAAAAATAACACAGCATACTGCAATATTATTTTTGCCACTCAAAACGGAACTTGTGATGGAGGTTCTGAATGAAACCTCTGACACAAGTGAAAAGTGGGCATTACGGAAAAAAACTGCATTGCATGCTGCATTATTTTTTCCTTCATTTCTTACTTAATGTCACAAGGCATTATGGGAAAGGAGCTGGAAAGCTCACTGCGCGTATGTTACTTAATCTGTGACAGAAGCTTTAAATGGAACCTCAAACGCCGATGTTAACCTGGCCTAGAAGGGACATATCCAGGCTTTCCTAAAACTTCAAGTTTGCTAAAATGTAAGCATGTGAGCGAAAGCAATGTCAAGCCCTTGTGATCTATGATCTTGTTACCAGCTGGCCTGCAGCCCACATGTCGGGCCATGGGTGCACTCGTATCCCCTCTCCTCGTATGCTGCCGAGTGGTGCCATGGTCCACATGTCGGGCTGCGGGCGAGCTCGTATTGCCAGCCGGGACTTACCTTGCCATGCGAGTGCGCACAATCCTGTTCCCTAGGACATGCATGTCAGCTCTGCAGAGTTAAAGGGCTAGCGCGCCGGTGGTTGCCGCTGACCCTATATCTTCCAGCCACCTCCCCTGTTTTCTTGCCGGATCATTTACTGTTCATTACATGTTGAAAGCTAATCTTTGTAGTGTGACAGCCCATTTAAAGTATCAACAGAACATCTAGTTAAGGCCACCATGACCATGTGAATTTAAGTAAA
>JAODAL010078884.1:0-12761 GCA_025379985.1 Phyllomedusa bahiana | reverse complement strand
CAATGCCGTACCCGTCCCAGTCCTACACCGATGCCTCTCCCCTGTCCCGGGTCACTCCCCCGTGCCTCCCCCTGTCCAGTCCCTACACCGATGCCTCTCCCCTGTACCAGTCTTTACCTGTGCCTTTTTCCCCCGTCCAGTTACTCCATGATGCCTTCCCGTGCCAGTTAATCCACTGATGCCTTACCCTGTGCCGTTACCCCACTATGCCTCTCCCCCTGTCCAGTTACCCCACTGACCCTCTACCTTGTGCCAGTTACTCCATGTTCCTCTACCCTGTCCCAGTTACTCCACTGATCCTCTACCCTTTTTTACCGTCATTACACTGAGTTCTACCTTGTACCAATCATACACTGATGCCTCTCCCTGTCCCAGTCACCACTGAGCTCTCCCTGTATCAGCACTACCCGGGCCCTTACCTGTACCAGCCCTACATGTTGCCTTCCCTGTCCCAGTCACTACACGATGCCTCTCCCCTGTACCAGTTAACCCCCTGATCCCTTCCCCTGCCCGTCACTACACTTTTCCCCTTTTCCCCTGTCCCATTTAAACCACTGATGCCTTCCCAGGGCCGCCATCAGAATTTTTCAGGGCCCCATGCAGCTGAAGCATCTGGGCCCCACCCCGTCCCTTTCAAATCCTGTGTCCTCCCACCCCTATCCTGCCACTCCGCCCCTCCCCCCCCCCCCACAAACACACCCCCCACCACAGAAAAAGAAAAAAAATCTAGGGTGACCATAAAAAAACCCCAAAAAAAATTAGGATTAACTTGAACAGGGAAAAAAGATCCCGTGAGGTTCGTAAAAAAAGGTGTATTTTTTTGTATTTTAAAACCCCTAAACAGAACTTAAAAAATGCTGGGAAGGTCAGGGGGGAGGCTGGACAGTACAGGGGGGGAGGCGGGGCAGTACAGGGGGGGGGCTACGCAGTATAGAGGCGGGCTGGGCGTACAGGGCAGGGGGAGGCTGGACGGAGGGGGGGGGGTGGGGGGTAAGCGGGGGGGCTGGCAGTACAGGGGGGAGGGGTGGGCAGTACGGGGAGAGGCTGGGAGGGCTACAGGGGGAGGGGTGGGCGTACAGGGGAGAGGGTGGGGGAGGGCGTACAGTGGGGAAAGGGTGGGTGGGGAGTACGGGGGGGGGGGGCAGGGCGTATAGGGCAGGGGGGGGCTGGGCGACAGGGGGGAGGTGGGCGGGGTAAAGGGAGAGGCAGGGCGTAAGGGCGGGGTGGGGGTCAGGGGAGGTGGGCAGTACAGGGGGAGGTGGGGTGCAGGGGGAGGGGGCAGTACAGGGGGAAGGGGGGGGTGGACGTAAGGGGGAGGTGGGCAGTGAGGGGGAGGGGGCGTACAGGGAAGGGGGGGGAGGCGGGCAGTACAGGGGGAGGGGGCAGGGCGTTCAGGGGGGGGGATGGGCCTGAAAAGGGGGAGGCTGGGCTGGAGGGGGGAGGCTGGACGGGGAGTCAGGGGTGGCAGGGAGGGGAGGGGGGGCTGGACAGGGCATACGGGGAAGGCTAGGCAGGCAGGGGGGGGCTGGGGGTACGGGGAAAGGGTGGCAGGCGGGGGAGGTGGGCAGTCGGGGGGGTAGGCATGGCAGGGGGAGGTGGACGTACAGGGGTAGGCTAGGCATGGCAGGGGGAGGCTAGGCAGTACAGGGAGAGGCTAGGCATGGCAGGGGGAGGCTGGGCAGTACAGGGCAGAGGGAGGTGGGGGAAAGGAGGGGGGGGGGTGGAAATACGGAGGGGGTGGACAGGGGAGTACAGGGGGGGCTGGGCAGGGCAGTAAGGGGGGAGGTGGGCAGGGCATAAGGGGGGGTGGGCAGGGGAGTACAGAGGGGGGGGGAAGGTGGGAGGGCAGTACAGGGGGAGGTGGACGGGCGTACAGGGGGGAGGTGGACAGGGCAGTACGGGGGAGGCGGGGAGTAAAGGGGGGGGCTGGGCTGGCAGGGGGGGGGCTGGACGGGTACGGGGGGGGGGCTGGGAGTACAGGGGGAGGCTGGGCATGGCAGGGGTAGGCGGAAGGGCGTCAGGGGGCAGGTGGGCGTACAGGGGGAGGTGGGCTGGCAGGGGGAGGCTGGGCAGTACAGGGGGGGGGCTAGGCATGGGAGGCGGGGGGGCTGGGCAGTACAGGGGGAGGTGGGCAGGCCCGGGGGGGAGGCCCGGGCGTACAGGGGGGGGTAGGCTGGAGGGGGGGGGGGGGCGTACCGGGGGAGGTGGGCATGGCAGGGGGGGGTGGGCATGGCGAGGGGAGGTGGGCATGGCAGGGGGGGGTGGACGTGGGGGGTGGGGATGCGGGGGAGGTGGGCAGAGCAGGGGGGAGGTGGACATGGCGGGGGAGGTGGGGAGTGAGGGGGAGGTGGGGAGGCAGGGGGGGGATGGAAAGGGAGGGGGAGGCTGGGGGGTGCATGGGGGGCTGGGCAGGGGGTCAAGCTCTTGTAATGCATAGAGGCAGCCCTCAGGCCTTTTCTTTGGTTTTTACACTTACTTCCTCAGTGTCCTGTGTGGAGCCACTTCTTCTTGCCCGGCAGCAGCCGGGGTTATTCAGTGAGGTCGCCCCGCACAGAGGGGAGGGGGCTCCGCCCCCGCACAGGAGGGAGAGGGACCCTAAATGAAAAAAAGCATGCGGCGGTGGCCGAACAGGTTGAGGACTGCTATGGGGGAGGGGGGGGGGCGCTGCTGAGGGAGGAGAGGGACGCGTGGGAGAGGAGAGGGCGTGGGGAGAGGGAGGGACGCTGCTGAGGAGAGGGAAGTGCTGAGGAGAGGGGGGGCGCTGCTGGGAGAGGAGGGGGACGCGTGAGGAGAGGAGAGGGCGCTTGAGGAGAGGGGGAGGGCGCTGCTGAGGGAGGAGGGGGACCTGTGAGGAGGGGAGGGGGCGTGCTGAGGGAAAAGGGGGGACGTGTGAGGAGGGGAGGGACGCTGTGAGGAGAGGGAGTGCTGAGGAGAGGGGCGTGCTGGGAGGGGGCCCCCGCTCCCGGGCCAGCTGCATTCAGTCACATAGAAATTTTCCTTACTTCCCTGCGCTGTGCGGGCCGGGCCTCCCCTCTCTCGTTCGCGCCGTTTTGGCCAGCAGAGATGCGGACACTTTTCAGGAAGTCCCCCCCCCGGGGGGGGCTTCACTGATTTAAAATTTTTTCCTGGCCGCAGTCAGAGGAGGGGGGCCCGGCCGGTACAGCGCAGGGGAGTAAGTGGCAAAATTCTATTGACTTAAGTGTGCTGTGACGGAGCCCAGGCCCCCCTCAGCGTGCCGGCCGGGGGGGTGACAAAACGCAGCGTCGGCGGTGTGCCGGCTGCTGTGTTTTCTGCGAAAAAAAAGAGGCCTGTTGCAGCAGGCCCCCCTTTTTTCACCCGGGCCCGACGGAGTCTGGCTGTACCCCCTGTACGGCGGCCCTGCCTCTACCCTGTGCCAGTTACTCCACTGATGCCTCTACCCTGTGCCAGTTACTCCACTGATGCCTCTAGCCTGTACCAGTCACTACACTGATGTCTCTACCCTTTACCTGTCACTGCACTGATGCCTCGACCCTGTACACTACACCGATGCCTTTACCCTGTACCAAAAAATGGAGAAAAGGCAGCACTTCAACAAGAAAACAAAATTTATTTACCCAAACATGGCAACGTTTCGGTTCTCATCAGAACCTTTCTCAAGCAAAGCACACAGTGACATCTAGTGGTATAAATAGTGCAAAAATACAGTGGAAAGAAAAAGTGTACAGTACATAATAATATACAAATCTTGTATATAACAGTGAATATATTCAAGATCCAAGATACAGTGACATACAAAACAATGTGATAAATGTATATATAATCAGAAATACTCAAGTATACCTTGTGTAAAGTGTACAACAGTGTAAACGAGCCTCAATTAGATATAAAAAATGAATAAAAATTACATAACGTAAACGATTCACTGCCTGGACACATCACTGTTACTATTTTTACCCTGTACCAGTCACTACACCGATTCCTCTACCCTGTACCAGTCACTACACCGATGCCTCTACCCTGTACCAGTCACTACAAGGAGGCCTCTACCCTGTACAAGTCACTACACCCATGCCTATACCCTCTACCAGTCACTACACTGATGCCTCGACCCTGTGCCAGTCACTATACCGATGCCTCTACCCTGTACCAGTCACTACACCGATGGGCCTCTACCTTGTACCCGTCACTACACCGATGCCTCTACCCTGTACAATACACCGATGCCTTTACCCTGTACCAGTCACAACAATGATGCCTCTACCCTGTACCAGTCACTACACTGATGCCTCTGCCCTGTACCAGTCACTACACCGATGCCTCTACCCTGTACCAGTCACTAGACCGATGCCTCTACCCTGTACCAGTCACTACACCGATGCCTCTACCCTGTACCCGTCCTAACCGTGCCTCTACCTGTACCAGCACTGCACCGATGCCTCTGCCCTGTACCAGTCACTACACCGAGGCTCTACCCTTTTAACAGTCACTACACTGATGTCTCTACCTTTACCTGTCATGCATGATGCCTCGACCTGTACCAGTCACTACACCGATGCCTCGACCCTGTACCAGTCACTACACCGATGCCTCTACCCTGTACCAGTCACTACACCGATGCCTCTACCCTGTACCAGTCACTACACTGATGCCTCTACCCTGTACTAGTCACTACACTGATGCCTCTACCCTGTACCAGTCACTAAATGGATGCTTCTACCCTGTACCAGTCACTACACTGATGCCTCTACCCTGTACCAGTCACACCGATGCCTTACCTGTACCAGTCACTAAATGAATGCTTCTACCCTGTACCAGTCACTACACTGATGCCTCTACCCTGTACCAGTCACTACGCCAATGCCTCTACCCTGTACCAGTCACTACATGAATGCCTCTACCCTGTACCAGTCACTACACCGATGCCTTTACCCTGTACCAGTCACTACACCGATGCCTCTACCCTGTACCAGTCATAACACCGATACCTCTACCCTGTACAAGTCACTACATGTGCCTCTACCCCGTACCAGTCATACACTGTTCTCTCTACCTGTGCCAGTCACTACACTGATGCTCTACCTGTTCCAGTCCCCTACACTGATGCCTCTACCCTGTACCAGTCACTGCACTGTTCTCTCTACCCTGTGCCAGTCACTACACTGATGCCTCTACCCTGTACCAGTCACTATATTGATGTCTCTAGCCTGTACCAGTCACTACACTGATGCCTCTACCCTGTGCCAGTCATACATGATGCCTCTTCCCTGTACCCGTCACTTACACTGATGCCTCTACCCCGTACCAGTCACTACATGAATGCCTCTACCCTGTACCAGTCACTACACTGATGCCTCTACCCTGTACCAGTCACTACACTGATGCCTCTACCCTTTACCAGTCAATACACTGATGTCTTACCCTGTACCAGTCACTACCACGATGCCTCTACCCTGTACCAGTCACTACACTGATGCCTCTACCCTGTAACAGTCACTACACTGATGCCTCTACCCTGTACCAGTCACTACACTGATGCCTCTACCCTGTACCAGTCACTACACTGATGCCTCTACCCCGTATCAGTCACTGCACTGATGCCTCTACCCTGTACACTTCACTTTATGCTTTACCCTGTTTCCAGTCACTAAACCCATGCCTTACCTGTACCAGTCACTACACGATGCTCTACCCTGTAACAGTCACTACACCGATGCCACTACCCGTACCAGTCACTACACTGATGCCTCTACCCTGTACCAGTCACTACACAGATGTCTCTACCCCGTTAACCAGTCACTACACCGATGCCTTACCCTGTGCCAGTCACTACATGTTGTTCTACCCTGTACCGTCACTATATTGATGTCTCTACCTGTGCTCACTACACTGATTTCCTCTGCCCTATACCCGTCACTACACTGATACCTCTACCCTGTACCAGTCACTACACCGATGCCCTTTCCTGTACCCGTCACTACACCTATGCCTCTACCTGTACCAGTCACTACACTGATGCCTCTACCCCGTACCAGTCACTACACCGATGCCTCTACCCTGTGCCAGTCACTACACTGTTGTTTTCCCTGTACCAGTCACTACACAGATGTCTTACCTGTACCAGTCACTACACCGATGCCTCTACCCCGTACCAGACACTCACTGAGGCCTCTACCCTGTGCCAGTTTACTACACTGATGCCCCTTTCCCTGTACCGTCACTACACTGATGCCTTACCTGTGCAGGTCACTACACTGTTCTCTCTACCCTGTACCAGTCACTACACTGATGGGCCCCTACCTGTACCCGTCACTACCTGTTGTCTCTACCGTACCCGTCACTACACCGATGCCCCTAACCCCGTGCCAGTCATACACCGATGTCTCTACCCTGTACCAGTCACTACACCCATGTCTCTACCCTGTACCAGTCACTACCTGATGGGCCCCTACCCTGTACCAGTCCACTACACCCAAAGCTCTACTCTGTACCAGTCACTACACTGATGCCTCTACCCTGTGCCAGTCACTACACTGATGCCTCTACCCTGTACCAGTCACTACACTGATGCCTCTACCCTGTACCAGTCACTACACTGATGCCTCTACCCTGTACCAGTCACTACATCGATGCCTCTACCCTGTACCAGTCACTACACTGATACCTCTACCCCGTGCCAGTTTCTACACTGACACCTCTACCCTGTACGAGTCACTACACTGATGCCTCTACCCTGTACCAGTCACTTCCCGATGCCTTACCCTGTACCAGTCACTACACCGATGCCTCTACCCTGTACCAGTCACTACACCCATGCCTCTACCCTGTGCCAGTCACTACACTGATGCCTTACCCCGTACCCGTCCTACACTGATACCTCTACCTGTACCAGTCACACTACACTGATGCCTCTACCCTGTACCCGTCACTACACCGATGCCTCTACCCCGTACCAGTCACTACACCGATGCCTCTACCCTGTACCGTCACTAAAACGATGCCCCTACCCTGTGCCAGTCATTACCTGATGCCTTACCCTGTACCGTCACTACACCAATGCCTCTACCCTGTACCAGTCACTACATGATGCCTCTACCCTTTTGCCAGTCATTACACTGAACCTCTACCCTGTACCAGTCACTACACTGATGCCCCCACCCTGCACCAGTCACTACACCGATGCCTCTACCATGTACCAGTCATACACCGATGGGCCCCTACCCCGTACCAGTCACTACACCGATGCCTTACCCTGTGCCTGTCACTACACTGATGCCTCTAAACCCGTACCAGTCACTACCCCTGATACCTCTACCCTGTGCCAGTCACTACACTGATGCCTCTACCCTGTACCAGTCACTACACCGATGCCTCTACCCTGTACCAGTCACTATACTGATGCCTCTACCCTGTACCAGTCACTACACTGATACCTCTACCCTGTACCAGTCACTACACTGATGAGGCGTTAAAGAATAGAGGTTATAACTGACCCCCTGACCAGAGAGTACAATACCAATCCTCTCTTACAGTATGTTCTCTATTTAGGTGCTGCACAGCAAAACCTCATCTTTTACAGAACCTCATCATGTACCTCAGCTGCTGCAGAACCTCATTATACACCTCACCTACTGTGAACCACATAATACACTTCAGCTCCTGCTTTAGATCTCTGTCTATGAATAGGTCGAGGGAATCCATGGTCACAGAGCTCCACACTAGCTTCCAGTACTTTAATAATTCACAGTAAGTATAATAGTTGGATGGTCACATTATTACGGTCCTGTACTCCACCGTCCCTCCGGCCTCACCTGAATGCTATCACCTGGGATATGGGGGATGTTATCTGCACGGCTATACATGATGCATATATATCGGAAGGATGTTGAGGGTCGGCGAGAGGTGAGATATCAGACAGATGTGTTCTCTTCTCAGCGATTGGGATTGAAATGAAAGCAGATCTGTCAGTGACACAACAAGCGCCGGCACTGGGGCCCTTCTCCCAGCACTCGCTATGTATGACACCGAGGATACTGAAGCTGGTTCCAGGCACTTAGTGACTCTGCTGCTTTCAATATCCATAAGTGAGATAAAGCTGCGTCCTCGCTCCCCGACTCCCCGAGTACACAGCACTGCGGCCAGCGCTGGATCTGAAGCACCATTGATGTTAGACTGGTGCGAGCGCCAGTGGAAACACAAGACTCTAACGAATGACACCGTTCAGTGTTGGTAAATGGCAGCTGACGGCTTTGTCACATGTCAAGGCTCATTAATCTGAAAGTGTCGATGCCGCAGAATATGGAATTTCCATTGAAATGCATTTTCGACAGGTTCCATTTTATCCACTCAGCCGCTGTTATGGAACATTTCACTTCTTATCTAAGAGCAAAAGATGAAAAGGAAAATGAGACGTTATGATCAAAAAAAAGAAGACGGTGGTTTTTTCCTAAACTGAAATCCAAAGCAGAGACATAACTTGGAGCTCCGGGGCCCTAGTGCAAAAAGTGCAATGTGCCCCCGATTGTGGTATCTCCTTATGTGGCAGGAGGGCTTTTGGGCCCCCTCAGGTTGCAGGACCCGGTAGCGACTGCTACCTCTGCACCCCCTATAGCTAAACCCCTGATCCAAAGAAACTTGAGACATTGCCAGGATATCCTGTTGTAGAACTGGCAATTTCATTAGTAAACAGGTAGGTGGCAGCAAAATACCAGGAAGAAGGACAAAAAGAGAGGGAGCCTGGGAAACTCAAGGGTGCAAGTTAATTGGGGAAGCAGGTAGAGCAGAGATTATTGTCATAGAGTAGTGTTCTCCAACTCCAGTCCTCATGGCGCACCAACAGGTCATGTTTTCAGAATATCCTAGAGAATGTACTGGCAATAAATCACCTGTGCAATGCTAAGGAAAGCCAGAAAACATGACCTGGAGTTGTACTGTTCTACTAGAACTTAACTTTTCTAGAATAGTTCGATCAACACTACTCAGGGGAACATGTATGAAAACTGTCTTAGACTAGACAGTCGTACGTCTTGTTAGGCTATGTCTACACAGCACAGGTCTACTGCCAGATTTTCAGCAGATTCAGAATTTTGAATCCACCAAATTGACGGTGCCCTGTGCTGCATAAACAGCAATGAAAAATCCGTGCTGTAGTTTACCGTCCATTTAATAATCCAATTCAATTATATGGGGTAGATGGCAAATCCGAAAACCGACCGCAACTTTTGCACAAATCCATGCCAAAAAAACTGGCCCAGCAAATGTCAATATGAAGTTGGATTGTGGACGGTATTTTAACATTTGCTGTGTAGACCGAGCCAAATTTTGTGAGCTATCGCGAAAAGGAAGTGTCTGACACATTTTTAAAAATGTGTCTCATTGTGAGACAAATATATGCGCACAAAGGTGTCTGACAAGTTCTGTCTCAGTATCGCCATTTTGAAAAATAAGGGTTGTTTGCACAAATTTGTTGAGACCTTTCATAAATTTGTCTGATCTTATGGATGTGGTGCGACACCTAAAACAAGAGTGTTGGACATGAGCCCATTTTTGGCGTAAATCCTTTAATAAATATGTCGGACATGGCCTTGGGTGCAGCCAGTTTCAGACATGTTCCCCATAGTTTCTGGATGCCATCCTATAGACTTGGGTGCCAGGCCCATATCTTGACACTGAAGCTTTGGTAATAGAGATTATGAAAAGCACCAGAGTAGAGAGTTTGTGGTGTGACTTTGTGGAGGGGCCTGTTTGAATGCTGTACAATTTTCAGCAGTGACTTATTTTTCCCAGTTTGGGGGGCAAAGTTTTTTTATATGTGCAAGTAACTGTCCACAGTGGCCACTGTTTGGAGTAGGTAAGGATCCCCTTTTTAGCCATGTTTTTTGACGTAGTTTTGAGTCATAAAAGCCGCCTGGTCTTCAACCTTTAACCCCTGTACAGGAATCTGGACATTGCTGCAAGGAACCCCCCAGGTCAATATCCCCAATATGGTGACTCGTGGTGAGAGCTGTGGTCTGGTCAAAAGCAGAAGTTCAAGGCAGGCAGAGCTCTTTCGAGAACAGTTAGAAGGTCAGGTCAGGCAGCAGAAGAGCAGAGGTCAGGAAATAAGATAATGTCAGATACCAGAAGCCAAACAGGATAGAACGCCAACAAACTAGCAAAGAAAGAAGGGGGGAAACACTTTTAAAAAAGGGTTTTGGTTAGGAAACATGGGTGAGAGAGGGATATGCACCTTAAAAAGGACCTACAGGCAGAAAGCAAATGGTCCGTGTAGCTGCTGCAATGCGGTGGCAGAAAGGGGATGCCCTGGTTTTATGGCATAAATACAGCTAAATAGACAAATTGACCACCCGGGTCTGGGAATGTATAAGTCAGTTTGGTACAATTCCTTTTGTGGGTTTTTAGTGTTTGGATCTTTGTGGAGAATCTTTTGGGGAACCACGAATAAGGCGTGTGGTTTAGATAAAAAGGGCCCGTGAAAAAAGGGAGTCCTTTAGCAAATATGTAATTGGCCAATAGTTTGGCATTGAATTATCTTCCCCAAGAGGACAGTAGGATTGTTGCTTCTTTTCCTCTCCTGACGTCCTTTAATTATCCTTCAATGAATTCTACTCTAGCTTTCCTGGTCATAGAGGAGAATGCGCTGTGTAGGATCTAATCCATCAAATTGTTTTTGCGTTTGTTTTTTTAAAATAATTTTAGGGTGATTTTACAGTTTTCAAAAGTTTGTGAGGCAGTTTTACATGCAGGATGCATTAAAAAGTAATGGGAGATGAAAAAGAAAGATGCATACTTCTCGTGGATCTACTACCAGTTTTGCTTCAAAAATATTGGGCGACATGTATGATTTTTAGTGTCCAGGCGCCATTTTTTTTCAGGCATTAGTAGCGTAGAATGCGTCTGACTCTACGAACCGGTTCTACTTCGGGTCATAAATCAGGCACATTCTAGCTCAAAGCGACAGTTCTGGCTCAGGTAAACTACTTTTAAAGTGCTCTACCTGTTCCAGCAGTAATGCGCCTGGATTTTCCATACTGAAGCTATAAATGTGCAGCTTCGTACGGTTGTAGTGCGCCGCCTCCAGCACGTCCCCCGATCTCAGGCGCAGTACAAAGTGCCGCGGGTGCTCTGTAATGCGCCTGATATTGGGTTGTGTCTAGATCGAACAGGGCTGCACTAGTATTCAGGCTAAAAAGACGCCAGACTTCTGCCACAGCCCTGTTCACACATGTCCCCCATTGTGTCTAAAACTCCTGTAAAAGTAGGTTTACACTAAGTAGATTTGTTAAAAACAGCAACTCAGGTAAATGGAAAAAGCTTGTGAGTTCTAAAAATGTTAACAACAAATTTTTTGCAGATAAAATTAACCTCACAAGATTCCCAGAGAAAATGTTTAGCTGTTTTTACGGCATTCTCTCATCGATATTAATGATGTGTTATGTGTCAACTCCTTACATTTTAGGATCTCAGACTGTGTATTGTTTCTGTCCTCCTTCTTTTTCTTCCACTTTCTCAAACTCAATATGGAAAGAAAACTTTGTGACTGGTCAACCTCCGGACTTTACATGAATCGCAAGTAGTTTTAAAATGCTTTCTATGCGATTGGATATTGCACTGAATCAATAAATGTATTATACTTTTGCAACAAAATACAGTGCAAGCTGCAGACTTAGAGGTTTTTGTCACTTTTTATACTTTTTTGCTCTTTTTTTACACTTGTATATTTGCTCCTCCTAAGGTACCTAACCACTAGGAGGCTTGATCGCTTGTATACCCTTCTATGTTATGTAAGCAATGAAGCAGGGTGTACGGAAATGATAGTTCTATTTCTTCCTGCCTAAAGCAAAGAAGAAATAGAATCTTAACATGACAGCTATGGAAGCCTTCATTAGGCTTCCAGCTGTCATGGTAAATGATTGACACCCCACGATCTTGTTGTCAAGGGGGGAGGGATGGATGATAATCAGAGGGGAGAGCGTTGTGGTGCCTAAAGGGTTAAATGCTGGAATCAGAGCGAGCTCCCATCCCTGTTTTTAGTGGCGGGTATCAGATATAATAATCAGTAAGCAGTTGCCTATGGAGTGTGTGATCCCGGTCCATAGCTTCTTACCAACAACAGGACATACGCATACAAATATTGATGGTAAGAAATTAAATTACACCATTTAAATGTACATCTTAATGGGGCAGGAGGTCATCATACCAAGCATCCAAAGTGTTTTGAATTAATTGAAAAAACTTTCTTTAACAACTAACAGTTGAACCTACGGTAACCACTTAACAGTCTATGGCATCACTCTGTCTCTTGACACAGTCTTTGGTGGTGAATCTGTGGGATGGGATTCTCCTTCTTCATCCAAATGGGACCTCTTTGTGTCTGATTGTCTTTTTCTTGTCCCTGGTACCAGTATATCCCCACCTTCATAAAGCTTCTCTATAAACCCCTTTCCCAACATCTATTGTTTTCTGGGCCACCTGCTTCCCTCACTACCTCTGTTCTACTCTCCTGGGACTGACTCCTCCCCGTGAATTTCCCAGGTTCTTTCTCTTCCTGTGTTTGTTCCTAGCGCTCTGGTGCCTCCTACTGTTGGGGAGAGAAATTGCTTGCTCTAGATCTACAAAAGTCATGCGGTTGTATGTCTACGTCAACAAAGAAATAACATGTTATGGCTTTTTGAAGGAAAAAATAAAATAAAAAACTCAATGTTGGGAATTGGCTAAAGGAGCGCCAAGGCATGCCACTCAACCTTGCCAGGAATGTTCACCCTTTTTCCTGATCCTCTAAA
>JAODAL010078883.1:0-12762 GCA_025379985.1 Phyllomedusa bahiana | reverse complement strand
GATGAAAGTTTTTAAAAGGGGGTTTAAAAAACAGGTGGTTTCAGAGGATGAGGGGAGGAAAGGGGAAAGTTTGGAGGCGGAGGAAGATGGGAACAAAATAAGTGTTAGAACCTTTCAGGGGCCCCCCCAAAAAAATGGAAAAACAGTGGGAATCCCCCCCCCAACAGAGGTGACGGGGGCATGAGTGATGATGTTGACTGGGAGGGGCGCTTTTTTGGACGGAAATTGTGGGGGTTTGGGAATTTTCCCGTAGCTTTGACCCTTTTATCTTCGGGGAAGGACCTTCCTGAGGAAGGAGGGAAAAAGAAGAAGCACAAAAAAGTTGCGTGGGGGAACCCAAAAAATGGTTTTCCCTTGCCCTTCGGGGGGAAACCCCCAGTGTCCCCGGGGGGGAAAAATTCCAGAGGAAAAGGGCTAACGGGGGGAAGGTTAAGTTGGGGTTTAAAAAGTTTGCAGTAGTCCCACAAATATTCTTGACCTAAGGGAAGGGGGGATCCCCCCCCCCCCGGGTTTTAAAAAAATTTGGGTGGCCCAGAGGAAGGCAAATGCCCGGGGGTTATGAGGATAAAATCTGATAAAAAAGTTTGGGGGGGGGGAGGTTTGGAAAAATTGGCATTTGAGAGAAAAAGTTGGGGAAAAGACTGCAAAAAGGGAAAGTTTAAATGGGGGAAAAAAATTTGGGGAAAAAAATTTTTTTTGGAGGGGGAAGAAAGGGGAAAAAAAAATTTCAAGAATGAAATGAGGGGGAAAAAAATTCAAAAAATTAAAATGTTAAAGGTGAGAAGGGGGTTAAAATTTTGGGGGGCTAGTCCCTTAGGGGGGATGGGGGGGGGTACTGGCCCACCCCCCCCTCCTCCCGAAAGCGGACCCCCCATATAGGGGTTGGGGGCCCGCAGCTATGCGAAAAAGTACCCGGGGCGAGGGGGATGGGGTTTCCCCGGAAACCCACCACCTAAATTTGCCGGCAGCAAAAGGAAAGATCGGGCGCCTTTCCTGGAGGCCCTCAAAAAAGAAGCAAACCAATGGGTCACCATAGGGGGGATGGGGTTTCCATTGTCCTTTTTGGCCCCGGGGGCCCCTGGGCTCTCTGCCCCCCCGAGGAAAAGGGGACGGGAAAGGAAAAAGTCCCGGCAACCTCCTAAAACCGGAAAGGGGTGTACCCGGGAAAGGAATTTTCATCCGTCTCTAAAGTGGGTTGGGAAATATAAAAAATTCCAAAATAGATCAAAGGGTTTGGGTGGAGCTTTTTTTGGGGGGGTTCGGGGTTTTATCGGACATCTTTTTCCCCCTTTTTTAAAAACCCTACTGGGTCTCCTATTTTAGAGGGTGAGCTTCTTTTGGGGGGCAGGGGGAAATTGAGTTTTTTTTTTATTTCCCGTATGAGCCCCAAACGTCACCCCCTTAGTGGGGGGGGGTTTCGTTCCCCAAGCGTTTTCCCCCCCAAAAAAACTTTAAAGAGGTGCCCGTTTTTAAAAATTTTAATGTTAAATCCTGTTACATAGAATTTTGACCTGGGTTAAAACAGTTATGGAGGGTCGCCCCAGTTTCCAGTAAAAAAAGAGATGAATTCGGGCATCGGGGTCAGGGGTGGCCCTTCAGGGTTTTCAAAAATTTTGCTGGGGGTAACCCCGTCACTCACATCCCACCCCTCCACCTTCTAGGGGGGAAATTAGAACCCTGGTTTTTACCAGGGGCAGCCGAAAGCTTTGTCCCGGGTTTTGGTGGGACCCCACGCATTTCAGTCCCCAAATTTGGCGGGGAAAAGGGTGTGTGCAATGTGGGGGGAAGGGGTGGGCCATCTGGGCCTCATCTTGTGGGCGGGATTGGTTTGTCCCTGTTTTGGTTGGCTTGGGTCCCCTTTTTAATCGTGCCCCGTTTCGCCGCCAAAAAACCTCCGCTTTCTCAAGGGTTGGGAGGGGAAACCCAAGGGGACCTGAGGATGTGGGAGAGGCACAGATGAGGGAGAAAAAGAAAAAGGAAAAGGAGTGAGGACCCAAGGGAAAAAGGAAAAAAAGGAAAAGCAGCCAGCTAAGGAGTTTTTGGGGGTGGGGCGTAAAAAAGGGAAAGAGGGAAAGGGGGCTTCCCGCCTGGGGGGGGTCCTTGAACTCAAAAACCAAAACCACATCCGGGGAAAGGAAAAACCCCGAGGCTCTAAAGGGAGAGTAAATTTTTGAGGAAAAAAGGGGACCAGGAGGATTGGGGGGAAAAGAGGAGGAAGCTCCCCTCCCTGCGCCCCCCTATCACTCGGGAGGGGGGAGAGGGGGAGTGAGGGGGAGGGGGAAAGGGGGGGAGCACCCTTACAAAGCGGGGGGAAAAAAAAAGGGGAAAGGGGAAGAGGGGGGAAGGGGGCAACCCCTCTTCTTTAAAAAGGGGAAACCCCCATTTCCCCCCCTTTAACCCCTGGCCGGGGTCCGGTTTAAAAGGAAGGCTAGGAAAAAACCCCCCTTTTTGGATGAAACCCCCCCAACGTTAGGAAAGCCCCTCAGTCCCCCTTTTGGCCTAAACGGGGGATGAGGAGGAAAGAGGACGCTTTTAACCAAAAAGAAAAGGGGAGGGGCCCTTGGGGGGGAGGAGTGGCGCAAATCCCCCCCGGGGGGAGATCCCAAATGACAGCTAAAGGGACCCTCAAAACCCCCGGGGGGTTAGAGGGGAGGAAAAGGGGCCGGGAAACCCCCTGAGGGGTGGGGAAAAGGAAAATAGCATGGGGGAAAGGTGTTTAGGGGGTGAAAAAAGGGGGATATGTCTTTTAAGGGTTTAAAAAAAGGGTAAAACCCCTTTCGCCCTTTGGATGGAGGGGGGAGGTGAGTGGGGTTTTGGTAAAAAAGGAAGGTGTTGAGCTTGATCCCAGTAAAGGGGGGGGCACCCAACCCCCTTTTTGGACGTGGAAAGGTTTTTAACCCGTTGCATTAAGTCGATATGGCTGTTATACGGCCTTTGATTTTCTCAGGGGGTGGGTTTGAAGCAAACATTTTTTTTTTTGAAAGGGGACCGGGGGCTGACAAAAATTGTGGCCCTTTTTTGGGAAAAGCAAAGAGGGGAATGGAGGGCCCCCGGGGTCCCTCCTTTTGGTCTCTTGCAGCCAACCCCATATCCCGGCCCGGTGGGGGTTTTCTTTTTCCCGCCGAGGTTGGGGAATGCGGAAGGGTATTGAGCTAAAAAAAAAATGGGGGGGGGGGGGGTCTTGATTTTTGATGTGCATAAAAGGGACAAAAATTTAAAGGGACTTTTTAAACATTTAGGGCCCACAAACCCAGTGGGAAAAGGAAATGTCTCTTTATAAAGGGTTAAGCCTTTTTTTTTTACGAGCCCCCAAAGTCATCTTCGGGAGGGGACTTAAATTACCGTTTTAAATTTCCCCCCCTCGATTGATTGGGGGGTTTTTTTTTCCAGAGGGGTAGGCTAGGGAAGGGCGTCGCTTTAAAATTGAATAGTCGGGTAAAAATGCCTGGTGGATGTCCAAATCAGGCATACCCAGGCCACGGGGGGTTTCCCATTTTCCAAATAGGGGAAAGGCAGTTTAGGTCTAGGTTAGAAAAGGTTTTTTTTAAAAGGAGGAAGCTATCTCGACGCCCTTGTCGGTGGTGGAGGTGGGTTTTTCCCCCGAACATGTTTTGATTTTTTTTTCTTTAAAATTTTTAAAGAAAAACCCCCTCGTATGGGGGAGGTTTTTGGAAGCAAATTTTGGGCACCCCCGGGAAAGGGATAGGGAAAAAAATCGGGGAAAACCCCTTTGGGGATTTCCCTTCAGAGTCGGTTACCTTTAAAGGGGCCCTATTTTGGAAGCCAAAATAAGAGTGGTGGGAAATATTAAAAAAAATTTGACCCTGCGAAGTTCTTCCCCCCCAGACCCCCAAACCTTAGGGGGGGTCTGAAAAAAAAGGTACCCCCCGTTTCAGATTTCTGGGGGGGGGGGGAAAAAATCTCGGCAGGGGGTCTCGACTGGGGGAACCAGCCCCGGGGAGTTCTCCGGGGTTTAAAAATTTCCTTGTTTCAAGGTATTTATGTTTAAAATAAAACATCCTTTTTTTTTGGAAAGAGGGTTTTGGGTTTAAATACCCGCTTGCCGGATCCCTACAAAAAAACTGTGGATGTCAGTAGGTTGTAAGATGGTGACGGGCCCTTTAAAAAAAGAAAGGGGGGTCTTGAAACGGTCCAGACCCAAAATTTTCCGGAGTTTCTTTAGGTCCTTTTACCCCTTTCTCTTGGGCGGGGAAAGGGGGAAAATTAAGATCGAGACAAATGCTGGGCCCTTTCCTGCGGGAAGCCTTCCCTGAACCGGAAAAAACCCCCCTCTCTTAAGATTTGACGGGAGAAAATCAGAGAAGAGGAATTTGAAGGGGCGATTGAGGCTTAACCCCTCAAGGGACCCCGGGCCTGAGGGCCCCCTTAACATAAAAATTTTTTACAAGACCTTTAAGGACCCCCGGGGTTCCCTTCTTACTGGGTTTTAAACTTTGGTTTTCTCTCCTCGGGGATTTCCCCCCAAAGTCAATGAGGAGGTCTGCCCTGTTACCCTTTCAAAGGGTTTTTAAAAAACCCCACCCCACATTGAGAATAGGCGTCCCTACGTCCCTCAATGTGGACGGGAAAGATTCTGGCAAAAGTGTTTTTTTAATGGGCTAAATTAAAATCTGCCTCACGTCCTTTTAATGGCCCAGCACGGCTCCTTTTCCCAAAAGGGCCCCGCCCCCGTTTGGGCCGGGGCCCCTTTTGGTGGCAGGGGGGGGCCTGGAAGCGGGGCCCCCGGGCGGGGTAACGGGGAAGGGGGGTTCCCCAAATGTCCTTGGACGGGCCCAAAAGCTTTTGAGGGGGTTTAAAATCATGAGAAACCTTGGCCCAATCTTTTTTTTTAGGGCCCTGCCGGGGGGGTTTTTGAAAATTGGTTTTAAAAGCCTTTTTAAAAGGGGCTGAGACTTTTCCTTTGGTAAATTTGGTTGGGTTTTGGGCGCCCCTTTCAGGGTGGAATTGGGGTCGCCCAGGGTTGCCCCCTAACCCCTCTGCTTTGGGGATTTGCAATTGATCCCTTCTTAAGGGCTAGATTGCGGGTTGGCGGGGGGTTTAAGGGGTGGCCCCCCCGCGGACTTTTAAGAAACCGTTTTTAAAGGGAAATTACCCCTTTGGGGCCCGTTTGATGTAAATGTCTTTGCCCTCCTCGCCCCAAAAAGGGGTGGGCGGGGGATGGGTGATGTCGGGGGTTTAAGAGAGATTTCGGAAGTTTTCTGGGTCCAAAATTTAAACCCGGGATAAGTGGGGAAAAAGGGTTTTTGGGAGGGGAAAAGGGGGGCCCCTATGTTTGACCCTTCAGACACTCTCCCTGCCCCCAGGAAACAGTAAAAATTTTGGGCATTGATTTGGGCCCCAAAATTTATTAACCAAAGAAAAATTGGGGGGGGACGGGGCTAAAAAATGCCGCCCCAAAAGGTTTGGCCCGGTTTGGGGGTTGGTCATTAAACCCTTAAGGAAAAATTAGCTTGATCAAATTTTTCCCTTTTTTTCCCTTTATTCATCTTTTGGGCCCGCCTTGTGTCCTTTTGCCCGAGTCCCCTTGGCCGCGGGTTTACGTCTGTTTTTCCCAAGATGTTATGGGGGGAAAAAAAGAATGAAAAAACATGAGAGGGGTTTGGAAACCACGAGGGATTTGGGGGGGTTTAAAGGTAGGGTTTAAACCCCCTAGGGGGTTTTCTTAACGAACATTTTTTTTTTAAGTTAAAACCCTGGCGGGATTTGGGATTTCAGGCCCTCCTCTGTGGGTGGTTTCCTGTCGGGAAGGGTTTTTTCACCCTTATTCCCAGGGAATGGGGATTTGGGGGGGTTTCAAGTAAAAGAATTTTCGCAGGTCACACGAGTTTTTTCCCGGCATATTTTGCCCGGGACCCCTTAAAGATTACCCCGAGGGATGGGGTCTGGAATGGGGGGGGTTTTAAGAACCCCGCTAGGAAATTCCTGGATGGGGAGGGTTTTGGGCGCCCCATTTCCGGAAAACCAAAAATTGGCCCTAAAGGTTTCCCCAAGGTCGGGATCCGAGGGAAAGGGTTACTTTTTTTTAAATTGGGAAAAGGGACCCCTTTTAAAGGTTTGGGATGTGGCCGGGTGTTTGCTTCCATGGAAAGCAATTTGTATGGGAATGTGATTTTTCAGGCAACCCTGATGTTTGGGGATCCCCCCGAGAGGGAGGAAAGCAATGCCCCCGGGGGGCATGGGCTTTTCCTGTTACTCCCCTTTTTCAATTTTGGGTTTAAAAAGGGGGTGGGGCTTCCTTTGGGTTTGGGCCCGGTTGGCGAGCCCCCTTTTTGTGAGGGGGTCTATGGAGCTTTTAAAAATTCCCAGGTAAAACGGGGAAACCCGTGCACTTTTTTCATGGGGCCCCAGCCCCAGTGGTTCGGTATCAAAATGGGCCGCCCCGGTTTTTAAAGTATCGACCCCGTCAGAAAACCCTTCCCAGGGGGGGGAAGTGGGTAGGCACATCGGGAAATGATCTGGTAAAAGGTGCGTTTCCCGGTGGGAGTTTGGGAGGTTGGGGGACCTAGAGTATAAACTTTTTGGGAAAGGGGATTGTCTTTTGGGGGGTGACCTAAATTTTTTGACTTCATCCTTCCTGGTGGTGGGTGTTTTTCTATGCAAAAGTTTTTTTGTTTTTTTTTTTAATATTTTTAAGACGGGGGAAAGGCTTACAGACACTGAACCAAAGCCTTAAAGGGGGGGGTTAAGGGTTTGGGTTTTAAAAAAAGGGTTTTTTGCTTTTATGATGTATTTTTTTTTTTTAAAATAAAAAAATTTAAAAAAAAATAAAAAAATGAAAAGGTTTGTATGGTTGGGTAGAATAGAAGGTTGGGGAGGGGGGGTAAATTGGTGGTGGGGGGAGACGGGTTTCCCTTTTTCCAAAAATTGAACCATGATGGGCGTGGATCGGGGAAACATTTAGGTTTAATGACTCGGTGAAGTCGCTTTTTTTGGGTTTTGGAAAATATGATTTTTAAAAAAATTAAAAAAAAGGGAGGTTTGGGGGTATATTTGGGGGGTAGATAGATGGGTTTGGGGTTGGGGGGTTTAAATTGGGGGGGTGGAGAGAAAAGGGGGAACTGGTCCCTGTGGGAAATTTAAAATGTGGGGGACATGGGGTTTGGGGGCCCAAAGATCCCCGGGAGCAAGTTTTTGTTGTAAGTTTAGTGAACATAAAAGGGAAGGGGGAAAGGGGGGGAAAAAAAAGCACACAAAAAAAAACAAAAAAAAATTAAATAAATAATATGTAAAATTTTAAAAAATGTTTTATATTGTATAAAATGGGTTGGAAATTTTTAATAGAGGGGGGTCCAGTTAGGGAAAATTTTGAAAGGGTGATTAAGGGTTTAAAGGTGAGGTAAAAGTGTGAGTATAAAAGGGGCAAAAATCGGGGCCCAAAGTTTGGGGAAAGGGGGTTTAAAAAAAGGGGCAAAAAGGCTAATGTGTATATATTGTATATATTGTATATATTGTCTTATATTCAGTTATTATCATATTGTAATGTTCCATCATTTCAAAACAATAAAAGAGCTTCTCCATTCTCCTCTATGGGAGTTCCCAGTACAGGGGAGCGCTGTGTTCTCCATTCTCCTCTATGGGAGTTTCCAGTACAGGGGAGCGTTGTGTTCTCCATTCTGTTCTATGAGAGTTACTAGTACGGGGGAGCGGTATGTTCATCTGTACTCAGAATTCAAATAGAACAAAATGGAGAGTTGTTTGTAAGCATGACGTACTCTCTGTTCTGTATGGATACTTTTGGGGACCTGTTTTTGACATGGGTGCAGGTCCCAGAGGTGTGACCCACATATACGCTATTTTGACTGCATATCCTTACGATATGTCATCATAGTGTGAGATGGAAACACCCCTTCAACTGTTCATTTTTACTGCAGTGCCTCCACAGGTGAACTGAAGCATTACATCGCTCCCACTAAAATTCATGTATTTATGAAAGATAGACTTGTCTGGTCCTCCGAAGTAAGAGATGTTTTATTATTGCTCTCTGCTTAGTAAATGACAGTATTCAATGGGAGACCCTCTCCTATATTAATATCCAGAGACACATGGCATATCCAGAATCAGTTCCATCTGAAAAGTAATTGTAGCACATATATCCTAATAGTTCTATAAACTCTACAATGCGACCATATACTGTAGCAGCAGGAATCATTACTGTTATTTATGGTTGAGTTACTAAAAGGTTCTTCACTTTGATTATTCAGTTTTTGTTAGATGGGTCCATAAACGAGAAGCTGATTACAAGGTGTCCTGGTTGAACCTAGGACCCTAATTGATCAGTTGTAATCTGTACAGTAAACTCAACTTTTCAATTTCCCAACAGCGCCTCTGCAGGGGAAATGAAGAATGACATCACCATCACTGAAATCAATGGATTGTAGGTATCATTCATAGACGTTTTGGGTATTTAAAGGGGTTGTATCATTTCATTAACCCCTTAAGGACCCGGCGTTTTTTTTTGTTGACAAGTTCGTTTTTCCCTCCTCGTCTTCCCAGAGCCATAACTTTTTTATTTTTCCACCTACATAGACATATGAGGGCTTTTATTTTGCGGGACAAAATGTACTTTCTAATGGTGTTATTCACTATACTATAGAATATACTGGGAAACCGCAAAAAAATTCAAGTGGGACAAATTGTGAAAAAAAAATGTATTTTTGCATGTTTGCAGGGGTTTTGCTTTTACGGCGTTCAATCTTCGGTCAATATAATGTATTATCTGTATTCTACAGGTTGATATGCATCCGGCAATACCAAACATGTTGGGTTTCCATTATGTTTTGGCCAGTTTGTGCGTCCAATAACTTTTTTGTACTAACACCTACGGATGTCAGTGAGGGGGCATTTTTTGCGGGCCGAAGTGTACTTTTTATCGGTAGCAGTTTGGAATGCATGCGACTTTTTTTTATCACTTTAATTCCATTTTTTAAGTGCCGTAAAATGGCCAAAAAACGCAATTTTGGCGTTTGGAATTTTTTTTCTTCTACGGTGTTCAGCGTACGGGATAAATGATGTTATATTTTTATAAATTGGACTTTTTTGGACGTGGCGATACCAAATATGTGTAACTTTTTTATTATTTTATTGTTTTTATTTGTAAAATGGGGAAAGGGGGGTAACTTGAACTTTTAATACTTTTTTTTTTGTACTGTAAAACTTTATTTATTTTTTACTTTAACATTGAGGCCACCTATGGTGCTTGACCACTAGGTGGCGTGATTGTCAATACAGTCTTATGTGCATTGCATAGGCAATGCATTAGACTCTACTAAGATGGCGGCTTCCCCACTTCCTGTCTGGACGGAAGTGGGGAAAAACCAGGACATGGAAGTGACAGGAGCCTTTCCCCAAAGGCTCTCCGCTGCCATGTCCGGGGGTCGGATCGCTGCGCTTTTGCTGTGGCGATGCTGATCACCCTGACGATCGGTGCACAGCACCGCTCTTCATTCATTCGACGCCGCGGGCCATCTTTCCCGCGGAACTGAAGGGTTAAAACCAGCGCGGGGCGGGCGACGCTGCGTTTGCGCTGTAACGGCCGGGTGTTAGCGGCGATCGACCGCTAACATCCGCCGGCTGTGCGGGGGGGTCGCGGAGCGATACCCCTGCAAAGCCCCTTATGGACCCTGGGACATATTCATACGTCCAGGGTCCTTAAAGGGTTAAATGGTCTTCAGAATAAGGGGACATTGAAAAAAAGCAACTTTGCAAGTTGAGGTACTTTGCAAAGTTGTCATGTTTTCACATGATCCATGAACTTAGATTTCTGTAAACACTGTTCCCAGTTTCCCCTCGGATCCCCGCCCCCGGTCGTATTCCCGTCTCTCTCACTCAGAATAAGGGGCAGGAACAACTTCCCCTCTGTATAGATAACAGCTCCTCAGTCACTCTGCACCTGCTTCTACAATCAAAAAACAGCAGACTTGTGCCTCGGTGCCTTATTGCTCCTGCGTGTAAGGGACAGGCAACAATGTCACTCTGTATAGCTAACAGCTCCTCAGTAACACTGCAGCTGCTTCTACAATCAGAAAGCAGCAAAATTGTGCTCGGTGCCTTAATGCTCCTGCGTGTAGACATAGAAGGCAGACGGATCTGTGCGCTGGATGATTTCAGGAAAACAACCAAACTGATGAAGCGATACGTCCCCTTTAAGAGTAGGAAACATTCTTTGTAGCTCCTCTTTGGCCTTTGCTTTGTAGATAAGAGTCTTGAATGGGAGACTCCCTCCTCTATTAACTCCCAAAGACATACGGCATATTAGGAATAAGTTCTAATTGAAAAATAATTATCACTGTCTGGCAGCACATGCATATTAATACAATTGAAACCAGACGTTTCCATCCACTCTATAGAAAGCCCCATCTGCAGGTTTTTCTCACTCTCTGACATGAAATCAGAATAAACCTTCCCCGTTTTAGGTCAATTAGGAACCAAAATTATTTCTATTTGCAAATGTCAGAATAATGAGAGAGAGAATTTTTAAGGCATTTTTATTACTTTATGCAAAGTTAAAAGTTTCCATACACTGGGATGACTCTGCCTTTAATCAATTAGGGGCCGCCCATATGATGGTCAGGTCTTTGGAAGCTTCTGATAGGTTTATTAGCAACATCTGAGTTCATTAGAGACACAGCTGTGGATGTTTTTATAAAGCACACCAGAAATACACTGCTTCTGTGTATAACATCATGGTAAAGCCTAAAGAAATCCGCAAAGATATCAGGAAGAGAACTGTGGACTTCCACAAGTCTGGATCATCCTCAATTTCCAGATACCTGATGGTGCATCGTTCATCTGTACAAACAATTATACACGAGTACAAACAAGATAGGAATGTCCAGCCATCATACCGCTCAAGAAGGAGACGGGTTCTGTGTTTCAGAGATGACCATGCTTTAGTCCGATATGTGCATATCAACCTAAGAACAAAAGCAAAAGACCTTGTGAAAAATGCTGGCGGAAGCTGGTAAGATTGTGTCATTATCCACAGTGAAATGAATACTGTATCAACATGGACTGAAAGGCCTCTCTGCTCGGAAGAAGCCATTACTCCAGAAGAAACATATAAAAGCCAGATTAATGTTTGCAAATGCACAGGAACAAAGACCTACATTTCTGAAGACGTATCCTGTGGTCTGATGAAACTAAAAGAACTGTTTGCCCATAATAGCCATTGTTACGTTTGGAGGAAAAAGAGAGAAACTTGGAAGCCTAAGAACACCATCCCAACTGTGAAACACGGGGGTGGCAGCATCATGTTGTGGGGTTGTTTTGCTGCAGGAGGGACTGTGCACTTCTCAAAATAGATCAGGAAAGATTATGTGGCAATAATGAAGCAACATCTCAAGACGTCAGCCAGGAAGTTAAAGCTTGGGCGGAAATGGGTCCAAATGGACAATGACCAGAAGCTACTGCCAAACTGGTTACAAAGTGGCTTAAGGAGAACCAAATCAATGTTTTAGAGCGGCCATCACAAAGCCCTGATCTCAATCCTATTGAAAATTTATGGGCAAAGCTGAAAAGGCCGGTGTGAGAAAGAGACCTCCAAACATGGCTCAGTTACACCAGTTCTGTCAGGAGGAGGGGGCCAAAATTCCTACCAACTATTGTGAGAAGCTTGTGGAAGGATCCAAAACGTTTAACCCAAGTCCTACAGTTTAAGGGCAAAGCTGCCAAATACTAATGAAATGGATGGAAACTTCTGACTTTACAGAAAGTAATTAAAATGCCTTAAAAATTCTCTCTCTCATTATTCTGGCATTTGGCAAATATAAATAACTTTGGTTCCTAATTGAAAAAAGAACACATATAGTATCAGCAATCATTACTGTTGTTACTAGTTGGGTTAATAAAAGGGTTCTACGCTTTGAACATTTACTTTTTGTTAGATGGGTCCATCAACAAGAAGCTGATCACAAGGTGTCTTGTTGCTCTAACCTGGTACCCTCATTGGTCACTTGTAATCTGTAGAGTAACTTAAATTCAACTGTTCAGTTTCCCAACAGCGCCTCCAGAGGTGAAATGCAGCATTGCATCGCTTCCCACCAAAATGAAAGAGTTGTAGATATTATTCATAGACATGACGGGTCCTCCAGGACGAGAGATGTTCTTTGTAGCTGCTTTTTGCTCTAGCTTTGTAAGGATCCTCTCTTAACTCCAAATAGGGTAAAAGTAAAATAGGATTTATAGTTTTGTAAGCCAGATCCCTTTAAAATGTCATGCATTTGCTTTGCCTATCCAAGTGTTACATTTATTCCTGGAAGGTGTCCATGCATTGTTCTGCTCTGATTGTCTTGGCTTTGACTTACATCGCTGGGTATTACACAATAGGATTTTATTGTTTATTACTGTGACTTTATATATGTGCTATTTTTTACAACATTGATGCACATTACACTTCTCCAGCACTTAAGATATGGAGACCCACCTCCATCCTACATCACCAGGCATGACCATCTGTGAGAATAGCTGCCTCTTTTGGTTTTCTAACATTGCTACACTACATGCAAAAATTAAAGGGGTTCTCCAGGGCTATAACCCTGATACTAAACTGTGCATGGGACAAGCTGAAGCACCAGGAACAGCTGTTTGTACATATAATGGAGCGGGGCATGATGCGGACCTCCATGGAACAAAGCCTAGGCCATCAATGTTATAGTCCCAGAAATCCCCATTACCAACAGAGGAACTTGTTTTTTATGGAGACTCTAGGGCAGTTCGTGATATCGCTGCTTGGGGGGTTTTTGT
>JAODAL010078882.1:0-12762 GCA_025379985.1 Phyllomedusa bahiana | reverse complement strand
AATTTTGGCGGGATATCTCCAGACAGGTTTTTCAAAAAGTTCGCCACCAAGACTATTAAAACAAAAAAAAAAATAAAAATAAAAAGGAGAAAATGGGGGAAAAAAAAAAGGAAAAAAAAAGGCGGGAGAAAATTTTCTTTTCAATTATTAAGAAAAAAATAATTGGACAATTTTTGATCCCCAAATTTTTATAACAGTAAATATTTTGATACAACAACGCTTTTTGACTACCAATTAAAAGCTACAAAAAATTTTAAAAAAATTTTGCCTTAATTTTTCCCCTTTTATAAATTTAAGCCTTTTGGTTTTTGGGGGGTTTTTCCCAAAGAAAAAATCCAAAGGCCTTCTGTCTCGGGTTTTTGTTCCAAATTACCCCCCCTATTGGCCCTTTAAAATACCTTTTCTATTCCAAAAAACCGAAAATGAGCTAAATTTACTATTATGTTTCTCAATGCCAGGGTTTGGGCAACATTAGATTTTTGTACTAAAGATTACTAGGGGACATTTTTTAAAAATGCCCAATATTCTCTTTTTTAAATTTTTTCAAATTTTTTGTGGAGCCAAATTGTACTTATTTTGAAAAGCTTGCACCAAATTTTCGTAAAACCCCGGGTGTTTTAAAATTTTAATGAATTGTTTGAGTTTAAAAAATTTTTCCCCCCGGTATCTAAATTTTCTGAAAATTCTGACACGGTTTGGGCCCTTTTTCTACACATTTTTACAGGGGTTCCCCCCAAACACTTAAAAAAACCCCTTGGGATGTAACCAAGAATTTGGGTTTTTTTTACCCATCATGGGAAGGAAGTTTTATTTTTCCTAAAGTTTTAGATCCTTTTTGGGGATTTAAGTTAAAATCCCTGAGCAAAATTTTTTTTTTGGTTGTCATCCACCTTTAAATAACGGTAATGAGGGGGCGTATTATTTTACATTTTTTGGTTTTAATTTTTTGACTAAAAATTTTTAAAACTAAGTAGGGAAAAGTTTGAAAAATTTTTTTGGGTTTAGTTTTTTTTCGTTTTATTTGCTTTTTTTGGGAACTAAAATTTTTTAACTATCTCAGCGCGATTTTTTTTGGGGATACAATTTTGGATGTTTTTTTTTAAATCCATTTTTGGGAAACCCCCTATTTTTGAGTCTTTTTGGAAATCTGTTTTTTTCCTCAATTTTTAAAAGAAAATTTGAATCCGTGCAATTTTTTTTGGGCCCCGAGTTTTCTCGCCTACGGGGAAATTTGCTTTATGGAAAGCCCCGTGGAGGGAAAGTTTTTAAATAATAAAAGTATGTAAACCCGGGCCCAAAGGCTTACAAAATGATTTCCCTTCCTCAATTTTTCTTTTAACTCTGGGCAATGAAAACCCGAATCTAAAAAAGAAAATCTGGGAAATTAGTTCCTTCCAAAAAGGGAACGGGAATTTTCAAGTTTGAAAAAATTTTTTTTTTTTAAATTTAATTCCACAAAGGTAGGAAAGGCCGTTACTTTCCCCCCCCCAAAAATCAGGGGGGTCATCGATGTATCTGGTACCAACCCCCGGGTTTGGGAAGAAATCGTAAGCCTTTTCTGGCAAAAAAACGAAACTTCATTAAAAAAGTTCCACCCCAGGGTTTTTTCCAAAAAAAAAGAAATTTCCCTGTAGGCGAGTTGACTGGGGCCCAAAAAAGAAATTGCACTGATTCTTTGGGCCTTTTTCAATTGAGGGGGGAAACAGATTTCAAAACAGACTCAAAAAATGGGGGGTTTCCCCAAAAACTGGATTTTAAAAAAAAAACATCCAAATTGAAACCCCCAAAAAAATCGCGAGAGAAAGTTAACAAACCTAGTTTGCAAAAATAGCAAATTAACGAAAAAGAAAATCAACAAATTTTGGGCTCCTTTACTTATTTTTTAAAATATATTCAACAATAATAACAAATAGTAAAATAATACGCACCCCACTTACCGTTATTTAAGGAAAAGACATCCTAAATAAAATTTTTTCGGGATTTAAACTTTATTCTCAAAAAGATCTAAAATTTTAGGAAATTTAACTGTCCCCCATGATCGGGAAAAAAAAAACCCAACATACTTGGTTACATCAAAAGGGGATTTTATAAGTGGGGGCAACCAATGTAAAATGTTTTTGGGAAATAGCCAATCCAGGGAAAGTTTTTTCGGGAACCCAAAACCGGGGAAAAAATTTAAAAACTCAAAAAATTTTTTTAATTTTTAACCCACCACCGGGGTAGTTTACGAAAATTTAGGTGCAAGCTTTTGCAACATCCCTGTACAAAGGCTCCACAATTAAAAAAATTAAAAGTGGAATATTAAAGGGAAATTTAAACGATGTCACTAGTATTATTTTTGAACAAAATAAAAATTTTTGCAAAACATTCAATTGAAAAAACAAAATTAGTAATATTAGCTCATTGCGGGGTTTTTTTGGGAATAAAAAGGGGGTATTCAACCCAAATGGGGGATTTTATTTGGAACAAAAACTCCAAAACAGGGGAGGCCATTTTGGATTTTTTTTTGAAAACCCCTTTTTAAAAGGGCTTAAAATCAAAAGGGGGGAAAACCTTTATGTCATTACTTTTTTAAATTAGTAGCTTTTAAAATTGGGTTTTCCCAAGGTAGCGTTTTTGTATCAGTTTTTTTGGGAACCTGTTTATACTTAGGTACCCAAAAATTGTCCAATTTTTTTTCTCTTATTTAAATTAAAAATATCTCCCGCCTTCCTTTCTTTTTTTTCCCCCTTTTCTCCCTTTTCATTTCATTTTTTTTTTTTGTTTTTAAATAGCCCTTGGGGCGAACTTGGGGAACACCTGGGGAAGAAATCTGCCCCCATTGCTTTTTCTGAGTTCGCCTTTTCTAAGTCCGCCCCTTTTTTTAAACCCCTGGATTCCTTTTTTTTGGCCCTTTCCCGGGTTAGGGGTAATTCAGCATTGCGCCCCCAACCCCGGAAATTGTTCGTTACATAAAGTTCCGGGCATCTGACCGAACTTTCAGAAGGGTTGTGATGATTTGTGGGCGCCCTTCATTTGTTGGCGTTTTTCTCAACACGGGTGGAAAAATGGTTTTACGTCATGAAGGGTTTTAAAATTTTATGTAGGGTATATACTAAAAACATTCTTTTGACTAGCTATGCCATGATAAGGGTACATGAAAATTTTTAAAAACGCTTTCGGTTCGTTTTTTCTAGGGAGTTAGCAGAATTTTTTTTCCCCCTGCCACGGGGACACACTGTTTTTTCCCCAGGGGCCCACCAAAAAATTTGGGGGTGATTTTATCATTTTTTTGAATTTCTCTTATGCCCCCTTTCGCTGGCCAAACCCTTAATTTGAACTAAAACCATTCACTCTCGGGGGACGGGAAACGGGACCGTGCGACACGGGAAAGTGTCTCCTTAACCCGAAATTAAAAGCGGTAGCTGACCCCCCTTTCCCTTTTTTTTTTCAAACGAAATAGAAAATTCCCTTTAAAATACAGAAATTTTAAATTCTTGAACTTCTCATTGGCCCGGAAAAAAAACCCAAGCAAAAAAATTGGGAAAGGCGAAAATTGCCCAAATTAAAAAGTAGGGGTGAAGTAGGGACCAATCAAATTAAAGGGGGGGCCCCAATTCAAAATATAGAAAAAAAAGGGCAGAAAAAGCTAAAGGGTTGACCCCAGGCCGGCTATATGAATCCACCAATCAAAAGTATCCCGTCTATTTTAAAAATTGGAAAGAAGGGGGGCGATAGAAGGGTGCCCTAAAAGTTATTACTGTCTATGGGAAATATTCTAGTACTGTGATTGGTTGGGGGAAGAGGGGCTCGTCCAGCTTAGCCAATCAGCGGCTGAGCTACCTTCTCATAGAGTTCTATGGGGAAAAGAAATGCAGAGTGAGCTCTGTTTGTGATTGGCTAAGTTAAAAGAGGCGCGGTTATTTGGACCAATGGGAGAGCGAGTGACGCTCTTATGTGTTTTCTAATGCAATCTGGAATAAAACTGTACATGGCAGAAATAAAATGATAGTACTCCCGGAGTTGTACCGATGTGTATATAAAATGAACAATAATATGGGGGTAACGAAAAAAAATATTAATTCAATAAATTCATTTTTATTTCTTTATTTTTGTTACACCCATACTATTGATCATTGGCTAACGAAAATAAAGAAATAAAAATGAATTTATTGAATTAATATTTTTTTTCGTTACCCCCATTTTATATACACATCGGTACAACTTCTGGAGTCTTATCATTTGATTTCGGGCATGTACAGTTTTATTCCAGATTGCATTAGAAAACCCATAAGAGCGTCGCTCGCTCTCCCATTGGTCCAAATAACCGCGCCTCTTTTAACTTAGCCAATCACAGAGCTCGCTCGGAATTTCTTTTCCCCATAGAACTCTATGAGAAGGTAGCTCACCCGCTGATTGGCTAAGCAGGACGAGCCCCTCTTCTCCCCAACCAATCACAGTACTAGAATATTTCCTATAGACAGTAATAACTTTTAGGGTGCCCTTCTATCGCGCCCTTCTTTCTCCATTCAAAATAGACGCATATGGTTGGTGGATTCATATCTGCCGCCTGGGCTCAACCAATCAGCTCTTTTTTGCCTTTTTTACTGTATTTTTGAACTGTCCCGCCTTTGAATTTGATTGGTCAATACTTCTCCATAGCTTATAATGGGTCAGTGTCGCTCCTATTCTGATTGGTTGGTTTCTGCCGATCAATGAGAAGAGCTTAAAGAATTTGAATTACTGTATTTCCCGGAAATTTCGAATATCCCAATTCCTAATGTTGCGCCGGTCTCGGCGACAAACGCGTTGTTAGGGATTTTATTTATGTTTGTTTATAGAAGGTTTTAGCTCTTTTACAGAGAAGGTTTTACACTTAATAAAAACGATTTACTAATACTCCCTGCCTCACGGCGCTGAGATTTCAGTGCCCCCATCTCTCCATAGACTACAATGGGAGAAAGTAGCTCGCGCTCTGATTGGCCGGGATAGCCAAGCCCCCGCTAGTTCAACCAATCAGCTCTTTTCTGCATTTTTACTGTATTTTGAACTGTCCCGCCTTTTAATTTGATTGGTCAATACTTTTCCATAGGTTTTAATGGGTCCCTGTCGCTCCTATTCTGATTGGCTGGGATAGCCAAGCCCCCGCTAGCTCAACCAATCAGCTCTTTTCGGCATTTTTGACTGTATTATTAACTGTCCCGCCTTTGATTTTGATTGGTCAATACTTCTCCATAGGTTATAACGGTTCACTGTCGCTCCTATTCTGATTGGCTGGTTTATGCCGACCAATGAGAAGAGCTTACACAATTTGAATTACTGTATTTCCCGGCAATTATCAATATCCAAATTCCCGATGTTGCGCCGTTCTAGATTTTTGAAAAGTGATTTTATTTATGTATTCTTTTAGTAGGTTTGAGCTCTTTTTCAGAGAATGTTTGACGCCTTTATAAAGGTGATTTTTTGATTCATACTCCATGCCGCACGGACATCTTTAATGATTTCTCGCTGTTTTCCAGCCTGTCTCGACTCGGAATACATGTTTGGCGCAGTCCCGCACTACGCCTCACACACTGGCGAGGCGTGGTGGACTTTACACCGCATGTATGATCGCACTACCTCGGGCGGCGAATATGAGGCGCAGTCCCTTCTGCGCCTAAGTCCCGCACTGCGCCCCACACACTGGCGAGGCGCGGCGGACTTAACACCGCATGTATGAACGCACCTCGGCACCGACATAAATCAGGCGCAAATTTCGCCGGAAACATGCGCTCCGACGTGGCGAGATTCATACATGTCGCCCATAATCTTTAGTGCAGAGGGCTACAGAGCTCTAAGAAAACAATCAAAGGTAATTAATCTCCTTTGTTTGTTAGGGTAAGTTCACACAATGTACTGTACGCGCCGCAGTACATTGTGTGTTTTGGGAGCTCGCGCTAATACGCGCGTAATCCCGCAGCGCGGGGGGAGGGTGGCAGCCTGCCGGCCCCATAGACCTGCATTACTCGCGCCGCGTATTTGCCACAAGTAATTGACATGTCACTTATCTCCCCACGCGTATAATATTGTACGAGCAGGGAGAGGACGCGTAATCCATAGTTCTCTATGAGAACTATGGATTACCGTAATTTCGGTGCGCATCTCGTCCGTATTAGAGCGCAAATATGCGGCAAAATGCGCACAGAAATTATGCCGTGTGAACATACCCTTAGAGATAACATGCTCTGTTCTCAAGCTGCTGGCAGTCCTGTGGTGATGTCACTCCTTGCTGTCTGTCTAATCAGGAAGGGAGAGCAGGACGGTAACCAGAGAAACCTGTGTGCATTCAGAGCAGATAAAATTTCTCTTATCTCCTTACCGAGATAATATCAAAAGACTAATGTATTTAGAAAAAATCTTGATTTAACTATCCCTACATATTGAAAGCAAATAATTGTAGTGAGACAACCCCTTTAACTTATGTTTATTTAGAGTTCCAGGTCAGGCCTTGCTTCCGGTCCGGCATTACTCAGAAGTGACGTTAGACCGGAAGTGATGCTGTGTCTGGGCTCCCACCCAACTTGAAGCATTTTGGAAATGTAAGTTAACCCCTTTAAAGTCCTCACCCCAATTTAGGCTTAGGGTAAGTTGTAGGTGAGTTTTGCCAAAATTTGATGTGGGTGAACCAAAATAGAGTTGATTTGGTTGCGTTTTAATTTGACATTTTTCTAAATATTTTGTTTATGGGTATGTTCACACGGGCAAATTTCGGCGTGCATTTAGTGTTGTATTTGTGCTCCAATACGAGCGAGATGCTTATAGAGAACTATGGATTACGCCTCCTCTCCTCGCTTGTACAATACGATCGTATTGTACGCACGGGGAGATAAGCGACATGTCAATTACTTGCGCCTAATATGCGCCAAGAGTAATGCATGTCAGTGGGGACGGCGGGCTGCCCCTCCCCCCCCACGCCACGGGAGTGCGCGCGTATCGGCGCGACTCCCAAAGCACCTAGCGTAAGTGCGGCCGTACTGCATGCGCCGCAATTATGCCGTGTGAACATAGCCTTACACTACTGAAGATGTAGCTTGTGATGTCTTAGATTGCAGACTACATAACTGCACCCCTCTTGCTTTCTTGTAAAGTTTCACAGATATGCCCAAGAAGACCTAAAGAAAGGACTATCGCTGTATCAGACGGAGGGTAATCTTGGCCTGACCAACGCGTGGGACATTGTACAGACTGAGGTATACCTTGTCCATTCCTCTTCCATTGACTTCAATGTATAAATCACACGCAGTAAAGTCGGTGGCTTTAGGTGGCCCAAATTTCATCATTTAGCTCCATGTCAGAAAAATGGACCTCCGACCCTTCACAGACTGCATGTTGTAGACGGGGTGCCCGGAGATACATCGCTGGGGTACTGTAACTTTAGAAAGAAAAACCACAAAAACTCCTAATAGTTTCTAGGTAGAAATACCTAAATATAGAAATACCCAACATCAGAGGAACTCTTACAAAAACTACTAGAGTAAATATTGATGCCTTAGGATCCAGAAATTCTAGAAAATAAGTTTTATTAATACAATTAAAACAATTACAGACCCATACAGGGTCAACAAAAACCTTACTTGAACACACTATTCTAGATACATAATAACCTATATTATAAATTTTATATAATATATATAATATATATATTATATATAATATATATTATAATATATAATATATATATAAATATAAATAAAGGCTATTACATCTTATCTTCCACGTTGCATTTTTTGGGTAGCGTTATTATCCTCTTCCCTTAGGATCCTAAGGACCTATGTACAACATATCATTAAGGGACGTAAGGGACGCTATATTATATCATCATTATTTATATCATCATTATCTTTTTGAACTTTTGTATTAATGATATAACTGGCATTCTTTAAGCTCATATTGGTGAGGGAAACGTGTTGGATATGTGAGGATGTGTGTATTTTGTATTAGGGTTTGTCTCTGGGCTATTTGATATATTAGGGTGTTTTTTTTTGTATCACAACTTTTACACTTTGGTATGTGGTCTGTCAGTATAGCCTATTGTTTTTAGGGGTCGCCTCTTTCGGGGCGGGTGCTCCTCATACTATAGTTATTTATGTAGAATAGTGTTTTTAAGTAAGGCTTTTGTTGACCCTGTATGGGTTTGTAATTGTTTTAATAAAAGTTATTTTTTAGAATATCTGGACCCTAAGGCGATGTTCACACGGCTTAATATGGCGTAATTGCGGGACGGATTTCGCCCGCAATTACGGCGTGTGTACCGGGCGGGGCCGGCAGCTCGCCGGCCCCCAAGACAGCCAATATCCACGGCGCGTATCCCGCTGGGATAATGTACATGTCACTTATCTCCCTGCCCGGCGGATTCGCTGAGCGGGGAGGGGAGACGGAATCCATAGTTTTCTATAAGAACTGTGGATTACCGTAATGACAGGGATGGATTCCAGCCGTACTGCAGCGCAAATACGGCGCGCAATACGGCTGAAATATGTCCCAAAAGAAAGCCGTGTAAAACGAGGCCTAAGGCATCAATATTTACTCTAGTAGTTTATTACTAAAAATTTTAAAAAAGAATCACAATTAAAATCCTAATACAGTCTGCCACCGCAAATCTTTAAAAAATTTCTCAAGGCAAATATGAAATATGGAAGCCTCGAGAAAGCAATTCTCTGAATTTTCTCAGAACATCAGCGCCGAGTAAATCTATATAGAATAAAACCAATCAGTCTGAGCATTTGTGGACGCAGTGACGGGCCCAGACTCGTGCACTTCACTCGATCCATTACTCATGTCATATCATTTGTGGTTAAGAAAAAATCCCACAACCCCGCTAATCCCCGCTGAACTGGCTATGATGTATTGGAGATGGTGGTGCATCTGTAATCGGATAAGACGAGTATGGGAAATGTATAGCACTGAGATACACGGGAGGCGTGACGAAGGCTGATATTATTTCTAAGTGCTTTTTCACTGGGGTTTATAGACTAGCTGAGGGGATATGCTTCACTGCTGTCCTCCCAGCGTTCTGCATGTCTGCTGGTTTAGATACAATTAATGGAAGTGAAACGAAGACGACAACTATAGACATGACATAAAAAATAGAAGAAACATTGTCTTATCAAAAAGGAAGTGAAGTGTAACATAGAATAAAACAATGTATCCTCAGCCTGTGATACGGGAACTTCTTCATTGTCAGAAAGGAAGCCTATTCACCCATAGAAAATCAAACAACAAGGTCCACAATCGCACTATCCCCAGAGCCATCTTAACAGAATTATGGGCCCCTGGGCAGAGCTCTGCAGTGGGCCCTGCCCAAATATTTGGCATCACACTTGACCAGCCTTGAGACCCACCAAGCCTACCCATATTATCACGCCACTTATGTCTGGGCCCCACCAGCCTGCAGCCTAAAAGACTTTTTGGCACAGCAGGGAGCCTTTAGCTCCCTTCCCCCACCAGGGTTTTTTAACTGTTTGCACGTCCAAAAAACACACAAACAGTAAAATAAGCAAAACCAACCAAGGGATCCAGGCAGAGGCGTAACTTCAAGCTCTTGGGCCCTAGTGCAGAGGGGAAATGGGGCCCCCCAGTTACCTGTTCCATTTACAATGCTGGTATTTTCTATGGGGAAGGAGGGCTTTGGGGCCCCCTCAGGCTGCAGGGCCCGGAGCGATGCTACCTCTGCACCCCCTGTAGCTACCCCCCTGGATCCAGGTATGTTTCTTGTATTCCTGGGACATACACAGACCACTTGGGGCCTCTATACTTGTGGGGAACTAGGCAACTGCCTAGTGTGCCCAATGGAAAAGATGGCCCTGCTAGTCCCCCTGCACCTTGTTACTCCCCGAGGTTTAAAGGGGTTGTCTAACTACAAGGATTGCTGCTTCTTATGTTAGAGATCTTGCAAAAACAAGTCACTTTGCAATATGTGTCCATTAACAGTGTCCTACCTATTCCTAGATATCCCCCCTTTTATTTGCTGATCAACCCTCAGGGTTTAAAACTACATACCTGTTCAATCCTCCTGATAGGCTGCCAGCACTGGATGCTAAAGCACAGACCTGTGTGATCTTCCTGATGGGTGTAGTACGGTTGCATCTACACCTGTTCAATCTCTCCAGATAGGCCGCCAGCACTGGTTGCTATAGCTACAGACCTGTGTGATCTCTCCTGATAAGTCGCCAGCACTGGTTGCTATAGCTACAGACCTGTGTGATCTCTCCTGATAGGCTGCCAGCACTGGTTGCTATAGCTACAGACCTGGCTTCTACTGCAGCCTAGTAAACACGCCACTGGATTCAAAATGAAACCAAGAAAACAGGACTGAGGTGAGAGGAATCAATGTAGTGAGACAACCCCTTTAATTCTGTGCCGTATGCGTACAGCTGCTGTTACCCACTTATTTTCCTTGACAGTTGGGTATCCATTGGACACACTAGGCAGTTGCCCAAGAGCCCAATGGGCAAAGAGGCCTCAGGCAGTCAGAGGTGTGGTGATATTGGTTCCTTGTACAGTGGTGTTATTTGGTAACTTTGTAACCATCATTTAGAGGTTATATATTTAAATGTGTCTTAAAGCTATTTGTAAGTATATATATAAAATACATTATTTTATTTAGATACATCTGAATAGACAATGGTAAGGGCATGTTCACACAGCGTAACTGTAGGGTGCGTTTTGGCATGTATGTGCGTTTCAATACTCCTATAATGCGCCCCGCAATTACGGTAATTCATAGCTCTCATAGAGAGCTATAAATTACATCCATCTTCCCTGGCGTACATGCGTATTGTACACTGCCAGGAGAGAGAAGTGACATGTCACGTCATCATGGCGCTAACGCGCCGTAGATAATGACAGTGAATGGGGCTGGATCCCCCACGCTTTAGAAGTTCAAGTTGGCCAGCGTATTGCGGCGCGTAAGCAATACGCCGTGTGGACATACCCTAACTGCAATGTTTTGCAAACTCAGACAAAAGAACCAAGAGTTCTGCAGATGCAAGAGACAGAGAAACACTTTAATATATGAATTATTTCAAAGTATATTTCAGTGTTTTTTAGTACATGTGAAAACCTGAGGCAATTAGTGCACATTTTGATCAAAACTGTGAGAGCACATCTACCAATGGCAAGGTGGCCTCAGTTCAGATGGAACCTACTCAAAGAGCACGGCCCCACAGTAGAGAGCAAATACCAGTTGGATTATCCGACCGGTATTTGCTCTGTTTTGTGGCCGTGCACACGGCCGCCGGGGGACGGCTTTCTCCGCTGTTTACGGAGAAAAGCCCTCCCTCTTCGCATAGACTTGTTCATATTCTGCCCGAAAACCGTTCAGTGGGGAACGCTGCAAGGATTTTCTATAGAGGTCCGTGTCAAAGTTTGTCAGCCGGCTTGCAGACAGCTTTCAAAACCGAAAACCAGTTGGAAAACCGTGCAGTGGGGACAAGCCCTAAACAATCTCACCTCTCTTGGTGCCGCTCTAGGCCTCCACACTTTTCAGGACGTGAGGATCCCAGCTATACTTTGTTCTGGTGTTGGTCTGCTCAAGGAGACAGGGCATGGTTGGGTGTGCTTGAGGGTGGCTAGAGCTGTGGCTTGATATGGTGTCCTACTTGGCTCTGGTTAGAGACATGGCCCGGTGTGATGTCATGTATTTGGGCATGGCCCAGAGCACGGCTTTGCCCGGAGGCCCATGATGCTGATTAGATGGCCTTGAGTTCATAGGGTGCTCAGTGGAAGGGTATCAATCCCGCTGCACATGTATTAGTAAATCCACACAATACCTTAACTAGTTCAGCAATTGTGGATCCTTTTATTACAACAACACTCACAGGGTTAACTATAAGAGGGTTACCTGGGGAGGGAGGGGGGGCGACTCTCAAAATGGATAATTCAATTGAGTTGATAGTCATTTTTTTGTGTGGATCCAGATGTATTAAAATCAGGTCAAAGTTTTGGCCTCTGTCGGCATGTGCGCTAGTCAGCAGGCCGCTGCTTCTAAGGTGGAGCCGCCCTCCCACTGTAGTAGAAAGGGATGGCGTTACAAATGAGACGTCATCACTTCTTTTAATGAAATATATCTGCAGAACCTGGGTCTGAATAGAACGTCTTCACTAGAGGCAATGGAAATAGTCATACAAATAATGGGATATCACACTCTGTAAAATACATATCAATACCCAAAAGTCTATAAAGAATGTTTAGGCTGCAAAGAGTCTAATTAACAGGAACAATAAACCAGACAACTCCTTTAATTGCACATAGAAATGATAAAATGCAATTAATGACATACAAAGAGCAAAGGAAGCCGACAGCAACCATCAAAATAGGTCTCCTTCCATGACAGCATACCCGCCTCTAATTATTGCTCCCACTCCAGCCAAATCCCAACTGTTGAAAGCATAATGAGCTCGATGGCCCTAAGGCTGTTCCTTGCATTCCCCCTCAATTAGCGGCACCAGCACTATTCCCCATTCACCCCATGCCAGCATACATCCTGTAGCGCACACATACAGCCGCTGTCAGCCCCTGCTTTTCCCTAGCTCAGGGTGGTTCAATGCCCTGTGCCCTGCAGATCTAGGAGCAGGGGCAGGAAGGAGGTCAAGTCCCTTCAAGCAATCATTTCAGAATTTATCTGCAGTTCAAGGAGGTGAACGTTAATACACCAGCGCATAGAATACCAGCATATAGTGCCGAAATCATACCCTCACTATGATCCAAAAAAAGCGAGGGGAAGGGGGCCCCAGTACGACTTAT
>JAODAL010078881.1:0-12762 GCA_025379985.1 Phyllomedusa bahiana | reverse complement strand
CTGCGTCTTCCTTAGTTATTCACCCGATGGTCGCAAAAATTTAAAGGGGGTTCCCGGGGCCCCCCCGGAGCGCCGAGGCGGGCCCGCGCTGGGGGAGCACTGTAAAAAAACAGCTAAACCCCCCGCGCCGATCCGGCGAACTCTGTTTTAGGATCGCGCGATCCCAGGACGTATGCATACGCCAGGGGCGTAAACCCCCCAAACACCTGGACTAGCATACGTCCAAGGTGTAAAGGGGGTTTTAAACGTAAAAAAAAAAACATAACCCCTTTATTCCATGAAACATTCCGTTTTTTTTTGGTACACACTTGCAACCTATATTCCTATTCTTAATTTTTTTTTATACAAAATTACTTTTAACATGAAAGGGGGAAGGTATTTGAAGACTTTTTCCAAATACATTATTCTTGGTTAGTCAGGAGATAGAGACGGTATCTGTTTGAACGCATACAGATTTCTATGGTTACCCTTCCTATCTCCTTCTGTTTAGAGCAGAGAGGGGGAGGGGTCACCATGGCTGGGTCAGTTTTTACAGACTAATTATCTCTAACAAATAGCTTTTTTTACAGGTAAACAATTTTTTTTACTCCACAACATTAGCTTTTTTTACTGAAGATTAGCTCCCCTGCAATGCTTTTTGAAATTTAAAGGTTTAGTACTAAAATTAAAATATTCTAATCATGCTATAAACCCCCCACGCCTACAAAGCAAGGGGTAAAAAAAATCTACGGACTGTAAAATTTGCATGATAAAAACCCCATTTTCAACTACCACAAACGCTGCGCAGTCTGATCTTCCAGTTGTGTGGTACTCCATTCCAACTGACACACATTTTTTTCTACCCTTCTGTCCAGGGCTGTCTTAATCATTGGGCACACTAATCAGTTTCCCAGAGGCCCCATGAAAAGGGCTAAGGGTTGGTCGGAGGTACGGTAATTATGTTTGTTCCTTGAATAGTGGTGTTATTTGGTAACTTTATGACCGTTGTTTAAGAAATATCCTGGGAAAATACCATAGTCTTAACTTTTGAAAGTATTTATTATAGAAAAAAGATGGTGCTGGTCGGGTGGAGGAAACTAGGCATAATTGGGGGTGGTTAGATGGGTTGTCTGATGTGGTCATATTGGGGAAATGGTTAAACAGGCCCATTTTTGTTCATTGGGGGCCGGGCCCAAGAAATTGCTTTCCCCAGGGGACCAAAATGCTGTTGAGAGGTTCAACTTCTGTTGATTGAAAGAATGAAAAACAAACCCTGTTGTACTATATATATTTAACTGTAAAACTGTTGCACCAGCAATTTTGGGAGTACACCGGGGGTTACAATAACCTTATCATATATTTGGATCGGGAAAATGGGGGCAAGTCTTCTAGTGGGGAAATCATTTTTCCGCCTTTTTTTCAAATCCTCAGGCCTTAAAGGGATATTCTCGCTACAAAGATCATATCTCAATTTTTTTGGGGCAGTAAAAAAAAGCACTTTTTTAAAAGGTTTGCATTACCTAATCACTTTATAGCAGATATGAACCTTTTCTGGGCATCAAATTTCGTTTTTGCAGCTTACTGGGACAAACCCCCCCCTATTTTTATTGGGTGGTTTTAAAATTTTTTTCAGCCTTTGGGGGCACCCCCCCATCAATTCCACCCGACACGCCCCCCGACGTGAGGCTGCCCCACACTTTTTACTCCCCCTGACTGTTTAAAAAGAAAGTGAAACCAGCTATCAAAGGGTGCTGGGGTTTTACTCCCCTTTTCCCCGCTCAAGGGGAATGATCTGGGGAATTAGATTTTTAAAAATAAAATTTTCCCCTTTAAGTAACCCAGTCTTTTGTCCGTTTCCCCCCCATTAACATCACACGGGGTACGTCTCTAACGGGGGAGAGGTGGGGGGGGCATGGCATTCCCCAAATTTTTTCATCAGTTCAGTTGTTATAACTGGTTATACAAGCAAGGGGCTTGTGGGCCAGCCCAAAAAGGGCTTTGCAACAAGGGAAAAATTTAGGGCTGCATCGTCCCCTCCAGGCAACTCTCTTCTAAGACACTTAATTCAAAATCTCTTCCGTACATCAACCCTTCCATACACCAGAGATGGTAGACGCCACAGACAGACAATCATTTTTAAAATTTTCCTCTATCTAAGTAAATTTTTAAAAATGAACTTCTCTGCATTCCACTATTTACTTACCAACCTAACTCAGATATTTCAAGATCAGTGTATGGCACTACCTAACTCCTTGGCAGCACTCTGTCTCAGGGCCATGCTAGACTCCAAACTGTCCTTCACTCCCTATATCCAAACCTCTGCTCATGTCACCTGCACCTCAAAGATATCTCCAAAATCCACCCTTCTCTCACTTTGGAAACAGCAAAAAATTTTGACCTTTTATCTCAAATCTGAAACCTTTTCCCCATTCTTCTTACATTATTCAAACTCTTCCCTCTATCCTGAATGCGTATGTCTTTCCAAGCACTACACCTCTATCCTCTTCTACTCACTGCTGAAGATGCCTGTTTTTACTACCCAAAAACAATTTTTAAATTCTCACTTACCAAACCACTACAGTGCCCCCAAAACTCTTCCCTTTTAAACCCTGGGCCAAACTACCTTTTCTCTAACACTGTAATGGGTTTTTAAGGCTAAATTTCCAAACCCCAATATGAAAACCCCCCCCCACTTTTTTCCCCCCCATGGGCCTTGGATATGTTGCACCAGTGTAGTGAAATGTGCTACCACATACAATCAGATTTATTCTAAAAAAACTGTTTTAATTAAAGGGCCCCCCACTCCATCACATATATGCACATATCCGTCTATGTAAATGTTGTCTTTAGTGGTTTAAATTTTAAGTGCACCATTTCCCAAAATTTATGGAATATGAAAGGGTAAATTGGGACAAATTAAGCATTTTCCTTTAATTTTTCCCCTATTTTCCCCATAGATTAAAGAGCAGGGGCCCCCCCACCTCGTTTGAAACTGTTTTTTAGAGTTTGACTAAAAATTTCTGTCTATACAGGGAGTCTTTTCCCAAAACAATGACTTTTAGGTACCAATTTTTCCAAAATCCAATTTTAAATTTTTCCCCTTTCAAAATTTAGTTTGGGTTTTAAGATATAAAGGCCCCCCAAAACTTTATTTCCAACCTTTTCATTTAGTTTCAAAACATCTGTAAAAAATGAAGTGGGATGCAGTGACTGGGTTTTATTACATGTAAAATACAATTTTCCTGTACTGTTTTTTTTCACATGTGCCAGGAAAGCTCTCCTTTGGGGACCAATGAGGGGGTCCACTTTTTCTTTTTTTCTGCACTTGTGTATAAATTACATGACCTAAAGAAGCTCCCATTGCATCATACAAAAAAAAATTTTTCCAGCGCTCTTTTTATATTTAAACTTTTTTAATCTATTTTAAACTTCAGAAAACCTTCATTCTGCTTGATGCTTAGTGAAATTTTTGGGAACCTGGGAAAAACAATACAAATTTTTCCCAAACAATTTCAGGTTTTCCCAACTTACAATGGGCTTTCATGGAACCAATTAATATTGTATTTTAAAACCAAACTGTTTTTTTTTTTAACCCACCGAAATTTAAAATCCCCAGGGAAATAGGGTTGGGCACATATGAAAAATTAAAAATCTGCATAAAAAAAAAAAAAATTAAAAGTGACTGCATCTATATTGAAAAGTGAAGCTATGCAAAGATTGGTGAGATAGAAAGCATGTGAACATCAAAACAATTGTTCTTAGGAAAGGGGGTGCAATTTTAAAACGGGAAAATTTGTTAAGAAAAAAGGGTTTAAAGGAAATGTGGTCCTTTAAATTGGACGAGGCGATTTTAAGAAAATTTGATAGGGGATAGAGGGCCGGGAGGGAAAAAAACAGTCACGGCCCACCCTTTTTCCCGATGGCAAAGAAGGACAGGGGTGGGGTTTCAAAAAAAATTTTAAAAAGTCGGGGTGGTAAAGGGGTTGAAAAAAGGGGGTGGGGGGCCCCTGAATGTTTTATGGTACCCCAACCCCCAAAAAAATTTGGTTTCCACCTCCAAAAAATTTTAAAAATTGGGGGGCCCCCCCAAAAAAAATTTTAAAATTTTTTTTTTGGGAGGTCCCTGAACCAAATATTGTGTGTTTGTTTTTTAACAAAAAGGGGACGGGGGTTTCCTCCATCTTGGTTTTTAGCACTCCACCCATCAAAAACACAGTTTTTTTAATCAGTGCAGTTTTTTTAGAAAGGGGGGCCCTTTCACATTCTAAAAGGGTGGGCCCGGGAGGGACCAAAGAGAATTTAGCTTATGTAAACGTATGTGGACCCCCCTTCATTGGGGTCCTCGTTAAATCGAAGGTGGGCTTAACAATTTTGCGCAAAAGTGTGAAGAACCTCAAAACTTTTTTTTTTTTTAAAGCAGACGTTTTTTTCAACGTATTCTATTTTTGTGTGCTGCTGTTTTTGTTATGTGAATGTATGATGGTGGCCACTTGAAGGATGGAGGGGATTGGTTGAGCTTAAAAAGAAGGTAGGATGGAGCTGGGGTTATGTTGACGCAGCAGTTATCTGATAAGAAAAGGCACCTCCACTATTATAATTAACAAACACCAAAATAAATTTAGACATTATATGGGTAGAACCTACAAGACACATTTGTACAGAATGTTATGAGAGGTCAAAGCCTTTCAAAGGTCTTCAAACTGGTTTAGGACAGCCTGTAGCATTAGACACTTATCCTGAACGGAGTAACATTTTAAAGAGGGTGATCTAGATGTTGCATAAATAGACTTTAATACAACACTTCCCAGCAGTTTTTTAAATAGGTTTGTACCAGTGATTTATTATTCTGAAATTCCAATGTAAGAGGCATAAAATGTATTTAATGGAAGCAAATATGATTGAAGAGAGCAAAGATATTGTGTCCCGCCTGGTCCAGCATCTAGACAAGTACGGTTTCTCATCATACAAGGCGTGCAAAATTTAGACTATAAATTTCGCACACAGCAGCCTACCTTCACAGACAGAATAAGAGCGGGTACAAGCGGTTTCTGACAGCATTCTTGTACAAATGTGTAAACCATTTCCCCAAAGTGGCAGTAAATTCTGTTTAGGAGGTTGTTTTTACCTGTATGAAATGCAGCTGAACAATAAATCCAACAAAATAAAAGGATATAGATTGGTAACCTACACATTCATGTATTTTACGCTACTATTATTTCCTGTAGTATGTGGTCTCAATTCCTTAGCAAGAAATGTAATCATGTTTTCCAATGGTTTGTAAAGTAGCAAGTAACAGCATAGAAACCTCAAACTGTGATTTTGTTATACCATAATTCAGATTATCTTTATTCTCCAAAAATCTTATACATCAGAGCTTAAATGATTTCTTCTAACAATCATGCTCTGGCCTTTTAATTTGTTGGTGTAGGCATCATAGGTTTTATAAAGGCATTTTTGCAGTACATATTTAATATGCATTAATAAATTCTGGGATAAGAGTGATCCCACCATTACAGCAATTAGGAATAATAGAAATGGCTACCAACATTTCAATTGTTCCCTTGTTTTCAGACTCCTCCTATGAAAGTCAATGCTGGAAATAGTATAACCATGTGAATTCAATAACAGAATTTAAAAAGGGTTTGGATGCATTTCTGGAGTGAGTAATATAACAAGTTATAGTGAATAGGATTCTGGAGAAGGGTCGTTGATCCAGGGATGATGTTTTTTTTTAATTTTTTTTTTTACTTCCTCTGGATCAACACTTTAGCAAAATAGGCTGAACATCTTGTCTTTTTTCAGCCTTACAAACTATGTAACTATGTACTACTTGGTTGTTTAAATGGGTACTCACGACAGATACAAGGAAAACGGGAAGCCAACAGCACCTTCACCAGTCAATAAGGGCCGACCACTGAGGCCTGATCACCTGTTTGGTGGGGCAGATTAATTCTAGAAAGATACAGTGCTATTTGATAACTTAAGTTTAAAAAAGATAACCCATGATGAAACTTTTAGCAGATTATCACCGCTCATAAGGAACCATTCCGCCAAGTCATTTCAAAGCACCATACACAATAATTAAAAATAAGTACAAACAAGTATTTGTAATGATCATCTTTTATTAAAAATTGAATTATCAATTAAAAAGAAATATATGCCCAACATTGTTTTGTCCAAATTCTTTCTTGCCTATACCATTCATGCTGCATGAGAGGCCAAAAGTACACTCTGGCAGAGTATGTTTAAGAACCCCGCTGCAAGAAAGGCTGGAAACAAAAAAAGAAAAGAAAAAAAGACAAAACAGAAAAAAATACAAAGAATCTGAATATCAGCTGTCTGAATTGGTGTAATAGGGAGATTCGGGAGCCTGTTTTTTTCATCTATAACTCATGTGAGAAAGAACTTAAATGAAACAGAGGTAAACAAAAAATATATATTAGAAAACAGGAAGAGAAAAATAATATTAAAAAGCCTTAGAACACATGGTACCTAGTATATCTTTAATAATGTTCTAGTTAACCTTGTCCTGAAATATATACAGGTTATTTGTGGCTGCCACTGCTATGATGTTTTCTGAGGGGTGCCAAGCAGTGTGGAGAATTTTTTTGCTAAAGTCCAGGCTGTCCACGCTAATTTCATCTTTTCTGCGCTTGCCTCCTACGCAGACTTTGCGTGGCTTGAGAATTGCTCTAGGCTTGCTGTTTTCTCTGGAGGCTTCCAATGTGACATCACGTTTCGTGTTGCGGTCAAACATTCTGAAGAAGTTATTGTATGAGCCAGTCATTATGACACTGGAAGACAAAATTGCCATATTATATAGAGGACAAACCAATATATGGACACAACACATTTAATACATTCAAAGCTAAAAAAAAATCAAAAACTTGTGTACACATATACACGCACACACACACACGTGTATAAATATAATATATAATATATACTATATATATATATATATATACACACACACAAACATTTATATATTTCTCTTTCAACCATTCCCAAACAGTTATCACCACTAAAATCTTTAAACGGCCATACAACAAGTATATATATATATATATATATATTTATATATATATAACTATATAATAATAATATAATAATAATAATATATAATACATATTTATATAGATATATATATACACATCTATTAAATACATATATATATATATATATACATATATATATATATATACATATATATATATACATATATAAACACACACACATATATATATGTATATATTTCTCTTTCAACCACTCCCAAACCGTTATCACCACAAAAAATTTTAACACCCAATATACAACTAGAGTAAGAATATATATATGTATATACACACACACACACACACACACGTTTTTTTCAACCATTCCCAAACCGTTATCACCACTGAAATACACAATATACAACTAGAATAAGAATTTTATGATTTTTTTTTTTTTTTAAAAAAACCTCTCCTACAAGTCATCAAAAGGTAGGTAAACAAGCGCATGGTTCTTCTGTCTTGGAACCAAGGTGAGGAAACCGTTTTAACTTTAATGTCGGACACTCTTTATACACATGTGATTTTGTTTGTGGAAGATCAGAGTATGCACTTTTTAAAAGAGAACCTGTCACATAGTTTTTGCCCCCCTGTCTGAGGCCAGAACAAGGTAGTGTCAGGCATGCTGTTTCCAGTGCTGTGTCCCTTATTCTGTAAGATACTGTATTTTTCATGTATTTAATGCTCAAATCTGCAGTTTTCAGCCAGAAGAGTCATTCGAAGAGTCCTTCAGAGTGTCAGTTTTTTTTCAATCCCGGCCAATCGGAGGCTAGCCCTGCCCACCCCAACTGACAAACCTATTACTTTGAATAGGTAGAAACGTGAATAACTGTCAGTGGGCGGAGCTAGCCTTTGGTGGGCGGGGCTAACACCTACTCATGAATAAGATTTGAGGGGTAAATGCTCTTAAACTGCTGCATCTTACAGAATAAGGGACACAGCACTGGAAACAGCAGGTCTGACTAGCTTGTGCTGCCCTCAGCAAGGGGGGCACAACCTATGTGACAGGTTCCCTTTAAATTAAAATTGAAGAGCAATCTTTTCTTCCATTAAAGGGGTTGTTCAGTTTCTATTAAGCTAAATACTAAGCTTCTGATGGAGAAAATAGCAAAAAAAAAAAAAACATAAAAAAAATCTATCCTCACTTTGATCTGCTACTCCGTTCCAGCTGGTCTCTCCCTGGTCTTCAGTTTACATTCCTATCTGTGCGAATGGGGGCATAAACAGAAGACCAAAAAGAGCCAGGAGGAAGGAAGGCAAGTATAGGTTTTTTTAGGGGTATCGGAAGCGTAGTATTTATAGGGATCGGACAATCCCTTTAACTTCTGGATTAATGGGTGTTACATAAAATCAGTGGAATGAAAAAAAACAAAAAAAATGGAAGGCATTCTGAGGTTTCTATCATAACCAAATGTGTCATATATAGTTACTGAATACCGAGAACTCAGGATTCTGTGTCCTTACCTGTCTGAACCATTCCATACACATTCAAATTTGTCAAAAATGCAGTCATTCTCATAAAGTGAACATAGTTTGCTGCGGAGGTAATCATGAACCTAAAATAGAAAAATAGAAACAGAACACTCAAAAACAGTGCTGACAGCTTTATTGCAAATCATTTTACTGGTACATCACACAAGAAGCAAGTGTCTTAGAAATGTCATACTAATTTGCCAGCTCGTTACAACGTATATCACAATGCACATTCACATAGAGATGTGTGCAGGAGTTAGAATAAAGAGAAAAAATAAATGAGCCAAAACGGAACACTGTGAATTGTGGGGATATTTGTAAAATTGGCCTTGAAATTTCTGCTATATTTTCTTCCTACTATGGTGCAAAAGAAAATCAGCCAGTGCCGGTGAACATAAATATAGTTTACAATTCCAAAGAAAAAATACTGCCACAGAAAATATTGGTACAGTCGCCCAAAAAGTGGAATCCCCAACTATTAGACATTTATGACATATTGGCAATGCGCCATAAATAGCTCAGACGTTGTATCACTAAGGCTGGGTTCACATGGCATTAATGTATACGTTTGCCGTATTTGTTGGGGGTAACGTAATAAAAAAAAAAAAAAAAAAAATAGGTACCCCGGCAGATACCATGACGCATCACAGTGGCACCACAGGGGATAATCGAGCAGACCTTTCTTTACGGTACTCCCGAGTGATGCCATGAACGTATGCATTAATGTTGTGTGAACCCAGCCTAAGTTTTATTGCCGCCCTTGGAAATTTAGCAATCTGACAAAATGACCCTACCATCTAGACCACAGAACAGGCTGTGGTCTAGATGGTATACACTATTTGGTCAGACCCTGTACATATATACACACAATGGAAGAGAAGGTTACCCAAGGTGATATGATCTGATCTGTGTGGGACTAACCCCGAGGACCTTTACTAAGCATTTAAAAGCAGGGGCTTCCACACTTGCTGGAGCTGTGTGGCTCTGAAGTATCAAACGGTGGCGTCACAGTCTCTATACAGGCATGTCTGGTCCTGCAGCTCAGCCCAATTCAGGTTCAAGTTTGGTGGTATTACTTGACTTCTTACAAGCCTTACCCAAATTTATAAAAAGTGTTTAATATAGCCAAGACCTACATAGTAGAGGCATTTATTTTTCTAAATTCGTAAAACTGTGCAAAAAAATAAAAAAATAAAACCATAAAAACACAGTAAAAACAAAATACAGAACATATGCCAAATACATGCATCTGTATGCCAATTTTGCAAATTGGAACAGCCAATAAAGTCTACATAATTGTTGGTTAAAAAGTGAACTGAAATTAAAAGGGATTTTTCTATGTGGCTGTTTCACAGAGTCTGCTCCACACAGCCCGCTTAAGGCTCCCACCTCCTGTTCAGGCTACAGCATTAACTAACATTTCAGCTCTGCTGTTCCTAGCTGAGTCGTTAGAGGGAGATTGGTGTTTTAGGGGCGAGAGGGAGAGCGAGAGGGAGAGCGAGAGGGAGAGCGAGAGGGAGAGCGCGAGGGAGAGCGAGAGGGAGAGCGAGAGGGAGAGCGAGAGGGAGAGCGAGAGGGAGAGCGAGAGGGAGAGCGAGAGGGAGAGCGAGAGCGAGAGGGAGAGCATAATTTTTTGATCCAAAGCATACTGCCAAACTGGTTACAAAGTGGCTTAAGAATAACCAAGTCAGTGTTTTGGAGTGGCCATCACAAAGCCCTGATCAATCCTATTGGAAATGTTAAGCTGAAAAGGCAGGTGCGAGCAAGGCAACCTACAAACATGGCTCAGTTACACCAGTTCTGTCAAAAGGAATGGGCCAAAACTCCTACCAACTATTGTGAGAAGCTTGTTGAAGAATATCCAAAAGCATTTGACCCAAGTCCTACAGTATAAGGACAATGCTAACAAATACTAATGAAATGTTTGTAAACTTTTGACTTTGCAGAAAGCAATAAAAATGGCTTAAAAATTCTCTCTCATTCTGGTATTTGGCAAATATAAATAATTTTGGTAATCCTAATTGATCTAAAACGGGTAAGGTTTATTCTGATTTCATGTCAGATACTGAGAAAAAAACATGCATATATGTTTTTCTATAAAGTCTATGTAAACATATATATATGCGCTAGAGAGAGAGCTACCTATTCTGGTGCTGATAGATATATCTCTACACTGTCTGATAAAAAAAACGATTGAAAAACCAAATCCTAAAACCTCGCCAAAACACAGAAACAGAGTTAAAAATCCTCAGTTTTTGTGTAAAATACTGTTGAAATACTTGTTGGATTTGACAGAATTTTGTCCTTTGTCAAGTGGATGCAGCCTAAATCTCAGGAGGTTTCAGTAATTTTAAATAAAATATTTTTGACTGAATTTGAGCTTATAAAGATGGACAGTCAGTGTAAAATAATGAAATCATGAACTTTATGCTAATAACATTTTTTAATGCCTTTTACTTAGGATCTCCACAATATATATCGCATGGTGCGGTGCTTTCCTAAAGCTTTTCCTAAGTCACAAAGCTCCAGAAGACAAAGTATTACTGTGGAGAAAGAATGGGGTTGAGTTTTATTGAGTTTGATGCTTAATTTTTCTCTTACTTGGACAGGATTAAACTCATAAGGGGTAATGTTCCTCACTATGGAGAAGCATCATGTAGGTGTGTAGAGTCTTATACAACATAGTCCTAATTGGGCAAGAAAAATCATACATCCATTTCATCCTACAGTGTTTCTCAAAAATATTTTCCAGGAATTCTCTTACCTGGTAGGTCTCTATTGGTCTGTTCTCCATGTTCAGATCCCAGACTTTGACTGTAAGGTAGTCTCTTGTCATTATATACCGACCGCTATGATTAAACTTTACATCCGAAATGGAAGAGATGATCTCCGAGAAAAATGACCTGTTGCTGGGATCTTCTGGTTCTTCAAATACTGAAATAGAAAGAGATCTTGAATTATGTACTCTAAATAATATGAACATAACACTAATCTCTAATACACAATCTCTATGCATTATATCCATTTGAGATATGATGTAGGCCTCAATATTAAGATTGAGAAAAAAGGTGTTTGGCGACTAAGCCAAGTATGTGCCATAGGGAATAGAAGACATATACAGACACACATATATATGTACAAATAGATTTCTGTTTTTCTTTATGCAGTGTCAATCAACCGAACCAAATCTGCACCGAATTTGGCACATTGTCTAAAATCTTCCAAAATGCAGGATTTTCAGCCTCTTGGACCTACCTATCAAGATACAAAAAAAAAAAAAAAAAACTGTGAAAGTACTGTACCTATACTGAATTTGAGCAGTCTCAAACCAGTCACATCTCCAAAAAGGAACCTTACACTTGGACACTTCTGTGGAAAAGTGCATGGATTATGCCTGAGCTGCAGAAATTTCTTAGCAGACTCCAGTCCATCTCCAGGCTGACCAGATGCGTCACACCTAAAAGCGAGCTGCTGAAACTCCCCAGCAGACTAGGGCACAACTGCAGTCTCAGCGAGACACATGAGCAGCCAAGACTCCACAGCAGACCCAAGCCTGCCTCTAGGCTGACCACACGTGTCACAGATAACAGCAAGCTGCTGAAACTCCCCAGCAGATTGAGGCACGACTACAATCTAAGCGAGACAGATGAGCAGCAGAGACTCCACACCAGACCCAAGCCCATCTCCAGGTTGACCAGTAGCAACGTTTTAACCACACACACACAAAACAACAAACAGTTGAATTAAATCAACCTGTGTAAAGCCTGTTTTTTTTCTGCCAGTACATTATACATACATAATTACAGGTGCATACATAGCTCTAACATGGTTTTAGAACCTCATTAATAGTCATGTACAAGAAAACTTGGTTTTGCCCACAGTAGGCAAGTCACTATGAAATGACATTTTTTTCATCTATTCTATGAGCCACAAACACAGCATACATCTCATTAATTATATAACTTTATAGTTTCTTAATGGATACAGGAATGCAAAAACCTCTTAACCTGCAACAAAAAGCTTTCAGAGCATTCATGAGCTTCTAGGCCATCCATCGGGGAACTGACATTCTGAACAAAGCCCTAACAATCAGGTGTGCAGCAAAGTCTTCACAAAATGGTAATGAGGCTAATTGAAGGGATGTCTAAATTGTGTGGCAGCAAACAACCACAGGAGGTCCTCCACTTGTAGATCCATTCAATGCCGGTATCTGGTAACCATGGAAACTAGCAGTGCCTCCTTCTATCACCACTAAAAA
>JAODAL010078880.1:0-12762 GCA_025379985.1 Phyllomedusa bahiana | reverse complement strand
TGATGGATTTGTTTAACAGTTGTTGGGGAAAAGCAGCTTTTGATTATTTTTGGGTTTCAGACATTTTTTGCCATATGCCATATGAAAATGTAAACCCTTTTCAACATTAAAAAGGGGGGGCATATTTTCTTTAAAATGGTTTTCCCGGAAAAAGGGGGGACAGGGGGAAAACAAACAACTTTGCAATTGAATGTCATTAGCAAAGCTGTTGTTTTCACATTTGTCCCTTATTTTTGTTTCAAATAAACACAGTTCCCCAGTGGGGCCGGATTCCTCCCCCCTGCCCTTGGTTGGCTGATGGCTCTACAATTCACTTTTTTCGGGGCCCCCGGGGGGGGGGGGGGGGGTTTTCAGGGGGGAACATGCATTTTGCCTCTCTCACTCGGGAGTAAGGGCCCAGCAAAAAAAATTTCATCGCATAGCCAGAAGAAACCACAAAAACCCCACTGCGGGGGTTTCTAAATCAAAAACAGCAAAATTTTGGCCTTGATCCCTGCTTCTCTCACTCAAAATTAGGGGGCCAAAAGCAATTTCCCTGCCACCCAGCAAAACCCAAAAGTACGGGCTGATTCTAAAATTAGAAAACCCGCAAAATTTTTCCATTTTTTGCCCAAACCTGCCTAAATAGAAGGAGATCGGGTGCGTTCTTTAGGAACACGGATTAACTGTAAAAAAAACCCCCCACTGAGAGAGGAAAAGGATCTTTAGAAGACTGAGTTCATAAAGACTGTCCCAAGTTTGGGAATGCGGGAAAATGTGGAAATTTTAAACAGCTCTTACAAAAAAAAACGGGGCGGGGAAAGGGGAAAACAGTGAGATGTGGACTAAAGAGGGGGAAGAGGGGGGACGGGGTTTGGGGCGGCATGAACAGGAAGGGGGGATAAAATAATCCCTTAATTAAGAAACACCCAGTGGGGAGGGGAAAAAATCCCCCGGGGATTTGTAGAGGGGAGAAAAATTAAAAATGCTTTGAAACACACGAACTGAAAAAGCGATACATCCCCTTTAAGCCCAGACTAAGTCACAGCGTCACAGCGCAAGACAGAGATTGATCTGCTACTCATCAGGAATTTTTTTTTTTTTTTTTTAACAAAAGGCATTTTTTCCCTTCCCGAAAAAACAACCTTTTTCGAGCGCCATGAACAACAAGTCCAATTTTAGAACTCTCCAGGGATTGGCCAATTAAAAAATGCGTGGGGGGGATACTAAGGTCCCTCTTTCTTTTTTTCTTTAAAATTTTTTTTTTTTAATTGGGGAATGGGGTGAAAGTGGGCTTATTCCTTATTTTTGTTTTTTTAAAATTCTTTTTTTATAGGGAATGTAAAAGTTACATGGGAAAAGCAAATTTTCCATTTTTTAAAAAAAAGGTCTTTTAAGTTGAATATTAAAATTTTGATTTTCCAAAACGCCCCCGTTTGGGGGGCTATTTAAAAGGTTCCGGAATGGAAATTAAAAAGTCAGAAACCCCAAAAAATTTTTTTAAAAATATGTATTTGAGATCAAAAAAGCAAAAAACCGTAACCCAAAGAGAAATAAAATAAATCAGCAGAAAAACCCCCCCAACGGAAAAAAGGAAAATTTTGGAAAAAAAACCTCAAGGGATCGAAAAAAAGCCCCCCTTTAAGGGAATCTAGCTCATGGGTAAAATTGTTAAAAAAAAGGGGAAGTCTTTCCCAAAAACCCCCTAATGTTAAAAAGTCCCCTGGATAAATTAAAAACTTTTTCTGGCCCGAAACACCAAAAATTTTTTAAAAGTGGGAATTTTCAGTTTTGATCAAAAATTTAAACCCTAGGTTTTTTTCGCCTCAACAGGGGTGCATTTAAACGTTTATTCTTCAAAAAAGGATTTTACAAAAAAAGATTTTTTATTTTGGAAATTTGTTTGGGGGAAATGATAGTCCCCCGGGTTTGGGGGTCAGCAAATCCACCCACCCGCACAAGTTTTTTTAGTCAATCAGGTTTATAGCAGGAAAACCCTTTTAAAACCGAATGTGGAGGTTTTGAAAAGACATCTAGAGAGGTAAAAACATTTTTGCGGCGGTTCCCCCCTGAATTGAGGTTTACCTTTTCCGCGGGGGTTGGGGATTTTACAGGGGTTTTGGGGTCCCAAAAAAACTAAGGGCCACATGAAAGAAACTGCTTAGGTCCCAAAAAATAAATGTTTTTTTCCCATTGTAACCTATAGGAAAAAAAATGAGTTTTAGACCTAAACAGGTTCATACATGTGGCCCTAAGAACCTCAAATTTTTTCATATTTTTCATATTAACATTAGCAATGTTCCAAAAATTCTTATGTCCTCTTTGACTGTTTTTTAGTGTTTCTAGAGTGCTACTGATATTGTATTGTGTTTGCATAGCTTTCACTGCCACAAGTGTGCACCTATACGTTTATTCTTCAAAACGGATGTGCTAACCAGATTTTGTATTTTGACAGGAGTGGAAACCAGATCACCAACCAGAACGCCATGACCTGTATGCCATGACTGACATACAGGGCCAATTCGATCTGGATGATTTGACTGTCAGGCTGGTGTTCAGAGATGAGGATACCTTTTACCTCTATGGAGAGGTCAATTGACACATCGTTAGAATTTGTGCTCAGAAAAACCATATGCTCTTCTTCAGCACATGAGTGAGTCACAGAAAGTAAATGTGTTCTGTACAAAGGAGGCGCAAATAGTCCAGTCCTATCTTTTTTGCTGAAGATATTGTCACAGACCAATTCTGTCTGGATTTGTTAGAAGAATAGCTTATGCCCGAGATTGAGGAAAATCTGCCAAATATAGCCTATTTTTATGGTGACTTCCACATTTATATTTGGATGTTCGATTAAATCTGGATTGTAAACGATTAACCGAGATTGTGCTTCATTCATGAGCCCCAAATCTCACAGCCTGAAACCTCTTTTTATGGAAATATACTGTGGACTCTGAAATTACCTAAGACATTGCATCACTGAAATAGTAGAGTCCATATTCAAGGATATGTCTGGACAGAACTAAACTACTGCGTAGACATCTGCTATGTCACCAATGGAAATCACTTCAAACATATAGGCGGACATGTATGGAAACTGTCAAGGTCTAAGACTTTCTTTGTTTCCCACAGCAACCAATCACAGCTCCCCTTTCATTGTTTCAGAGCACGATATGAAGTGAAAGGGGAACTCTGATTGGCTGCTATGGGCAACATAGACCTTCTTACACCTAGACAGTTTTCGTATATGAGGCCCATACAGTTTATAAATAAAACTTGGATGGATAATGTGTCTTCACATGTTAATACATTTGTGTTATTTTCTCTCAGTTGTGAATACCCAGGCTATAATTATGCGCAATGTAGATGATCAATCAAAATGATGAAACAAAAAAAGTCTTTGAAATAAACAATCTTCAAAATCTTTATTGTACAAAACAATTATGGACAGAGACACAGTTACTGAAAAACCTTAATTTATACAAATGGCTAGATAGTATGTCACTCAACACTCTGGAAGGATACCAAAATATTTTTTTTTTAAAAAGTATATCAAATAAATAATAGTGCATCATTAGTGTCATAAATCAAGTGAGATATAGATAATATAGAAGGTACACTGAAAAGATAATAAATATAAATATGTAGATCAGTTCATTAACATGATTGAATTGTTACCCAGGAATGAGAGACATGCACCCTGCCACAGACCCCGTTGATGCACGTTTTGCTGCTAAACTTTTTCAAGGGGCTGCCAAATACAGTGCCTTGCGAAAGTATTCGGCCCTCTTGAACTTTTCAACCTTTTGCCACATTTCAGACTTCAAACATAAAGATATAAAAAATTTTTTTTTTGTGAAGAAACAACAACAAGTGGGACACAATTGTGAAGTGGAATGAAATTTATTGGAAATTTTAAATTTTTGTAAAGAAAAAAAACTGAAAAGTGGGGCGTGCAATATTACTCAGCCCCTTTACTTTCAGTGCAGCAAACTCACTCCAGAAGTTCAGTGAGGATCTCTGAATGATCCAATATTGTCCTAAATGACTGATGATGATAAATATAATCCACCTGTGTGTATTCAAGTCTCCGTATAAATGCACCTGCACTGTGATAGTCTCAGGGTTCTGTTTAAAGCACAGAGAGCATCATGAAGACCAAGGAACACACAATACAGGTCCGTGATACTGTTGTGGAGAAGTTTAAAGCCGGATTTGGATACAAAAATATTTCCCAAACTGTAAACAGCCTAAAGAGCACTGTGCCAGCGATCATATTGAAATGGAAGGAGTATAAGACCACTGCAAATCTACCAAGACCCATCTGTCCCTCTAAACTTTCATCTCACACAAGGAGAAGACTGATCAGAGATGCAGCCAAGAGGCCCATGATCACTCTGGATGAACTGCAGAGATCTACAGCTGAGGTAGGAGAGTCTGTCCATAAGACAACAATCAGTCGTACACTGCACACATCTGGCCTTTATGGAAGAGTGGCAAGAAGAAAGCCATTTCTCAAAGATATCCATAAAAAGTCTTGTTTAAAGTGTGCCACTAGCCACCTGGGAGACACCAAACATGTGGAAGAAGGTGCTCTGGTCAAATGAAACCAAAATTGAACTTTTTGGCCACAATGCAAAAACGATATGTTTGGCGTAAAAGCAACACAGCTCATCACCCTGAACACACCATCCCCACTGTCACACATGGTGGTGGCAGCATCATGGTTTGGGCCTGCTTTTCTTCAGCAGGGACAGGGAAGATGGTTACAATTTATGGGAAGATGGATGTAGCCAAATACAGGACCATTGTGGAAGAAAACCTGTTGGAGTCTGCAAAAGACCTGAGACTAAGACGGAGATTTATCTTCCAACAAGACAATGATCCCAAACATAAAGCAAAATCTACAATGGAAGGTTCACAAATAAACGTATCCAGGTGTTAGAATGGCCAAGTCACAATCCAGACCTGAATCCAATCAAGAATCTGTGGAAAGAGCTGAAAACTGCTGTTCACAAACACTCTCCATCCAACCTCACTGAGCTCGAGCTGTTTTCCAAGGAAGAATGGGCAAGAATGTCAGTCTCTCAATGTGCAAAACTGATAGAGACATACCTCAACAACATTGGACAACATTGGATCATTCAGAGATCCTCACTGAACTTCTGGAGTGAGTTTGCTGCACTGAAAGTAAAGGGGCTGAATAATATAATATTTTTTTTTACAAAAGTTTAAAATATTCAATATTTTGAATATTTTAAACTCAATACAATTGAGTTACACTTGTTGTTGATTCTCCACAAAAAAAAAAAAATATATATATATATATCTTTATGTTTGAAGTCTGAAAAGTGGCAAAAAGTTGAAAAGTTCAAGGGGGCCGAATACTTTCGCAAGGAACTGTACATGCATGAGATGATACCAATAGATAGGGCAAGTCACCCTAAAAGATTTCTATTGGCCAATAGAAAATTCATAATATAAAACAGATGTAACATACCAGTAATCCATATTGATGCAGTATAATTAGAATTTTGTGCCATCCTTTTTGAATCAGCCTGTGCTAAGGAACTAATCAGCAAATAATCTTTCACCTGAAAATGATGATATCAGTAAGCTGACATTACAATTAAGATGAAATTGTTAGCCCACTTTTACCATAACTTGTGTGATGCAGTAGTCCATTTCTAGGTGGGGTCTATGCAGTGCTGACCAAAATATCAGAAGATGATTCAAAGGAATAAAAAGAAACTGATGCTTTTTAAAAGTGAGCCAACCTGCACTAACCATATTCTATACCTGCAGGACTCAATTATTGAATTACAGTAATAGACATATTAAAATGCAGCTTTAAAATGGATCTTCTCCTGAGACAAATACTAAGAAAAGTGATCAGCTGGTCTAATGAATGTCATTACATCAACTTCCCACATGTCTATATTGTACTGCCCTTTAAAGTCTTATTCTGAGTATATGACTTATCTGGGAATTGATAGATAGCCTCCTTCACTTGTCTCATTTACCATCTGGCACAAAGACAATTACACTTATTAAAGTAAAAACAAGAGTATTGTTATGCAAATTAGCACTATCCCTTTAACCACCCACAGACATTGAAATCTAATGAAGAACATTCCTAGCCTGAAACCTTTCAACATATTTGAAAACATTTTCTAAAGGAAAATTAACTATTTCTAGTATCGCCTACTGAAGGTCATTTGAAAAAAGTTTCTGCCTGGTCATTGAACCCAGTATCTAACATGGTTGCACACAATCTCGATGTTATACACCCACCTGTTTTGTGTAAAAGAAATTTTGCTAGAGTGTTTTAATGTATTTTCATACGGATTATATAGCGTTAGAAAAACATGTCTATTTTCTTCCAAAAAAAGCAATATACCCATCCATGAGATGTATTTGATATTGCTGCTAAACTCAACTAAAGTGAATGTGGTTGAGCTGCAATATTCTACTTAATTATCAGACAACACATATAATACAGGTAATACATTATTCTTACTGCACAGGAAAGACAAAAAAAAAAAACAAACAATGGACTAATTGTTTTTAGTTTTGATCCTCCAAGAAGTTCATAAAATTGAATCAACAGTTTAACAAGGGTGTGTTCCCTTAAATGGTGCAACTAAAAAATTCAACTTGTCTAGTAAAAAGCAAGCCCTCATACACTATGGGCCACATGTATAAAAACTTTTTATGTCTAAAACGTCTAGTAACCTATGGGCAAAAAAGTGAGTTTTAGACCTAGACAGGTTCATACATGTGGCCCTATGTTCTTCAAAGTTTAAGTCTGTCTGGCTTAGTGCGATTATTAAATACTTCTTAACAGTGCCGGACTGAAATGTCTAGGGCCCAACAGTGTAGTTGATTCTTGGGGTCTACCGGTGGAGTAAATTCTTGGAACCCTCCCCACAACTTTAGTGCATGACTGCAAATACGTCTTGCTTTCTGATTCTCTTTTATTGTCTTTCTCCTTGAAAAGCCACCCCAGGCCTATCATGCTGAGGCGCTAACCCTGCTCAAGGGACCATGATGGCCAAGTGCCCACTAGGGATTTCCACTGCTTACCTGCAGGGCCGTTTCAGCCTGCTTCCTAATGTGGGCATTGATAATATTTGAAGAATGGAAAGTAGCAGAATTGGACAGTATTACATTACCAAATAATGTGGAAAGATTTAACACTGGGCAGTGTTAATAGTTGGTTATGCATTTAGTATGAGAGAACAAATTTCATTGCTTTATACTGAAAGGTAAAACACAAGACAAAACTGACGAGGCAAAAAGACTTGGGGCCACATGTATGAAAACTGTCTAGATCTAAAACTCTCTTTGCTGCCAATAGCAACCAATAAGAGCACCCCACTAATTTTTCCAGAGCACTATGTGAAATGAGAGGGGCGTTGCTGTGGGTAACAAAGAGAGTTTTAGATCTAGATAGTTTTCATACATGTGGCCCTTGGAGTTCATTGTAAAGTAAGTCAAAGTTTGGAAATCAATGTCGGCTGCTATAAAGACAAATATATCCATGGTATTCATTTCATCAAAATATTCTAAATGCACGTGATAAGAACAAACTTTAGTTTTACCTTCATATAAATCACTTCTAAAAGCAAATATGGAATAGTGTAAGTAGAAATATCAGTCCATCAAAAAACTGAAAAATTCCAGCGCAGGTAAAACAAAAATATGAAACTTTATTTTCCAAGTCCAGCAGATCCACACATGATGCGTGCTCACGGGCTACGTGTTTCTAACCATACAGGTTCTTCGTTACGGCCATAACTATTATTCTACTTGCATTTTGCTGGCTGTTGGCGGACAGCTGATTCCTTGCGCAGGGGTTAACACAGTGGCCGGAGTGGGAGCGGTGTATGAAGGAGTTTCTGCCAAGCCGGACATCACGTTACAAAGAGGATCTGAAGGTGGGAGCTGTGCATAGGAAGCCGGAGTGCTGACGTATGAAGCATTCAGCATGCTGAGGATTCTGAGAGGAGCGCACAGCGGAGACTGTTATTACCAATGCAGGAGGTTGCTACTATGAGCCATTACATCAGTGTGAGTAGTATCCAGCACACCTAGGATCCTGAAAGGCTGGTGCAGCCAGAATCACGTTTAACAAGGGTGTGTAATCATTACTTACTTCAGGAGTTTTAAGAATATAAACCCTATTCAGACTGTGTGAATTGGACCGTTGAGTGAAGTATGTTCTTCTATTTTTATAATTTTATGGAATAGTGTAGACATACTTGTGTGTCTGTGTATAAGAAAGATATAGGTGAACTTGATCAGGTTCAAAGGAAAGCAACAAAAATAATTAAAGGGGTTTTGCCACGGTGTAATGTTGACGTGGGATCCTCCAAAATGGGTATTTAATCACTTTTCTAAATATATGTGATTAACAAAAAGTGAAGCCTCTGGAGAGACTACAGATTTCTTTACAAGCCCTTAGTTACTTAAAAGTTTGCATTAGACACGACCAGCTCCAGCTGACAGGAGCTGAGGAGCTGATCTGGTCGGGCTTGCGTTGTCTGCACTTCTTATCTGATGACAGGGAACATGACTGAGCTTTCAAGGGACTGTGGAGAAAGATGTTGTGTCTTTTGTATAGAGAATCCACTGGTTCTAATGTTTTATGTGAGTACACATTGCACAACGCTTCCTGCTTTCTCTGCTTCCTCAGAGTTGCTGCTCAGGCCTCCTCCCTCTCTTCTGTGAGGCTGCTGTGCTATGTTTATAGTCTCTCCTGATCAGATTAAGAAGTAATGAACTCACTTCATGGCAAAACTCCTTTAAGGTAACTGGTAAATGACTGGACCAAAAAGATTAACAAAATTTTACTGTTTAGTTTAACGCTTTAGCGTCCGCCTGCCGACTGTAGGTCGTTAATTGGCAGTGACATCTTGAGGCGTCGCTGCAGAGAGAGGCATTTTGTGGCTCCCAGTGGCACAACTGTGATAGGAACAGAGCTGTAGTTAGCAGCTCCATTCCTAGAGCAGTCTCTGTAAATGCTGGGGAGCGCAGTAAGCCCCCAATCCCCGGCATTTAGCCCTTTGATAATCAAAGGGCATCCCCCTGCACCCTGGGGTTACTAAAGTAACCCTAGGAATGTTTGCGTAGCAAGCCTGTGGTCAGGGCACACCATGTGCTGCTCTAACTGCTGTCTATGTCATACTGACAAAGAAAGTAATGTATTAGCTTATTCATGTATGCTAATACATTACCAAGTGTAAAAAAGTGTTAAATAGCTATCCCTTAATGGTATTTAAAAAAGTAAAAAAAAAAAAAAACATAAAAAGTGTAGAGAAAAAAATAAAATAAAAGATAAAATAAATATTTACTTAAAAAGTTACTGTACATGCATTACATAAAGAACAAACAAACACATATTAGGTATCCATGCGACCATAATAACCTATAGAATTAATCTAACAGATTATTTAGTGTGAAATGTGAATGGTGTAAAAAATGCAGAAAAACACTTTTTATGTTTATGTGCATGTGAAAAAAATTCAGCAGTAATTTATTTGTAAAATTAAACTTCTCCTGCATAAAACAAGTCCACCTGATTCACTTAAAAGATAAAAAAGTTACAACAGTTGAAACGCAGGAGGCAAAAACTACAACATTTAGATGGTCATTAAGGCTTTTTTTAGGTCAGGTTCTTAAGAGATAAAAAAATGGTGGCTTAGTGGTGTCTTGATTACTACTGTGTGTGCGCATAGTGGTCAGCCAGTAAAGTACAGAGTTCTCATTCATGATCCTTTCATACCTAGGTCTGTATCCATAACAAGGGGGTATTGATTTACAGGAATACAACCATTCAAATGTAGACATTGAAAATAGTGATGGCCAGTTTCACAATAAAAATGCAGGATCATCTAGTAGATTAAGTTAAACATCAATGTAACCATCCAAATTCTAGTATCTTCATGGCTAACCATAGTAGCTTTCCAATCCATTGACTATAAGCAAATTGAATACTAATAGTCTTGCTTTCAAAGTCATGCAGATTGGACCATGCTTAACCATCCTAACAGAGTCTAATCTATTCCTGAGCTGGGTCCTTATGTGTCAACTCTCTTTCTAGACGTCTTGCTGAGAAATCTCAGCACCCAGCAAAGGAGCAAAATTCTCTCGTCAGCAGGAGCTGCTTTTATCCTGAAACATGCTGGGAAAGTTACTTTCATAGTCTATAGGGTAAGTTGTCTATAGGTGAGGAACACAAGACTGATGATGTCCATAACAGGAAAAATAAATGGGATACATTAAGTAGAGAAGAATTAAGACAATGGTCATATAAAGACCAATATTAGAACCAAGAAAAATATATTTTTTAAATTATTCCCACTTGTTCATGACTGTCGGTTCCATTTTGTAGTAAATAGGGAACAGTCTTTAAAATGTGTCTCTGCATCTATAAAATAAATTTGCGAAACAATAAATTTCTACTTTTAAATGTTTTTTACAATCCTTAAAAAATTATGCAGCTTTTTAAGAATTTGATTAAATACATTTCTTTTCTATCACTTCTTCTAAAGCCATTTTTGACTTAAAAAACAAGAGAATTTTTATTTTTCCTCCTCACATTCTGTCATTTTTTTTTTCATTTTAAGGCGACAGTATGTAATTATTTGAGGTCTTTTTTTTCCAAAAAGAGACTGTATGATAGCACTACTATTAGTATTTCTTTCTAACCTTTTTTGTATAGGAAAAAAGCAATTCAACTACTTTGTCTTTTCCCTTTAACCCCTTAAAGAGAACCTGTCACATAGTTTTTGCTTAGAAAGTACATCTTGTCCTGCAAAATAAAAACCCTCACAGGTCTATGTAAGTGGAAAAATAAAAAAGTTATGGCTCCGGGAAGGCGAGGAGGGAAAAGCGAACATGTCAACAACAAAAAAAAAAAAAACAATAAAAAACACAAGGTCCTTAAAAGGAACCTGTCACATAGGTTATGCCCCCCTGGCTGAGGACAGCACAAGCCCGTGTCAAGCATGCAGTTTCCAGCGCTGTGTCCCTTATTCTGTAAGATGCTGTAGTTTTCATGTATTAAATGCTCAAATCGAGTATTTCAGCCAGAAGAGTCATTCAAGAGTCCTTTAGAGTGTTTAGTTTTTTTCAAACCCTGCCCACCTGAGGCTAGCCCCACCCACCTTAAACTGACAAACCTATTTCTTTGAATAGGTAAAACATGTGAATAAACTGTCAGTGGGAGGAGCTAGCCCTTTGGTGGGTGGAGCAACACCTGTCATGAATAAGTTTTGAGGGGGTAAATGCTCTAAAAAAGCTGATCTTACAGAATAAGGGGCACAGTGCGAAAAAAGCAGGCGACACGGGTTGTTTTTGCCCAGCTAGGGGGGCCTAACTATGTGACAGGTTCCCCTTTTAAAGGGTTTGTTTTTTTTTTTTTTTTGTTTTTTTTTTTACATGTTCGTTTTTCCCTCCTCGCCTTCCCGGAGCCATAACTTTTTTATTTTATAGACCTGTGAGGGCTTTTATTTTGCAGGCAAAATTACTTTCTAAAGGTTTATTCCCTGTCTTAGAAAATCTGGGAAAACCGCAAAAAAATTGTGAAAAAAATGCACTTGCACCCTGTTTGGGGGGTTTTTTCTTTTACAAAGTCCCAAACTTCGGTAAATATTGTGTTACTGTATTCTACAAGTTGATAGAAAACTGCCAATACCAAAACTGAGGTTTCGTTATGTTTTGGACCCTAAAAGAATTCCAAAAAATTTTCTATTTGAAATTTGGGGCTGCGGCCCTTTTGTGTGACCCAAAACTTTCTTGTATAACACCTCGGACGTCAGTGAGGGTGATTTTTTGATCGGAATATACTTTTATTTCTGAGTTTGGAAAAGCATGCAACTTTTTTTGATCACTTTTTTTCCAAATTTTTTTCTACGGTTTCAGGTGAACGGGGGTAAAGTGATTATTTTTATTTATCGCTTTTCAAATGCAGGATACCCCCAAAAGTAACTTTTTTTTTAAATTTTTAAAACAAAGGGGGGGGGAAATTTTTCTTTTAAAAATTTTTTTTTCACACAAAACAATTTTTTTAAAAATTTTAAAATTACCCCCTAGGGCCATTCCCACACCCCACTTTTAAACAACCTTGAGGAAATAAAGCAAATAGGGGTACCAAGAGGCGGGTTTCCTCACTTCCTGCCTTTGGGTGGGAAGTGGGGTATCAAACAGGGATTGACCGGGGGTTTCAAGGCTTCCCGCTGCCATGTTAGCTCATTGGGACTCAGCGATCTTACCGCTGATGTCCCGATTGGCGTGAAGAACGGTGTGCGGCCATTTTTACCGCGGCGTCTGAGGGGTTAAGCCGCCTTTACCCGCCCTTAAAGCCACCGGGTGTTAGCTGCAATTTGAGCTAAAACCCCGGGGGCTGTGTGGGGGATAGGAGCATCAACCTCAAACCCCTTAGCGACCCCCGGGAGTACCCAAATCTAGGGCGTTTAAGGGGTTAATGTAGACCAAACAAAATGAGGTAAAAATAATTTTATCAGTTTTTTCGTAGTGGTTTTGTGATCATTGATTATTTAATAAAAATGCTTAATGCTTAATTTTTTTGCATCATGGCTTATTATTATTATTATTATTATTATTATGTTTTTTTTTTTTTTGTATTATTAAATTTACCTTTAATTTTAATGTTTAAGTATTTTTATAATCTGTCAATATGACATTACTGCTTGTACTTATACTATCTTCTAGTGTGCTTTGCGCCAAAAAAAAAAACCTGTTGTTGCCCTGTTCCAAGAT
>JAODAL010078879.1:0-12763 GCA_025379985.1 Phyllomedusa bahiana | reverse complement strand
GCGATACCCATTTATATAGTTTTTTTTTTATTTTGAAGCATTTAAAAAAAAAAGGTTTTTATTGGTTAAATAATATTTTAGCATCGCTGTCTTTGAGAGCATAACTTTTTTTTTTTCTGTATAAAAAGACGGTAAAAACTTTTTTTTGGGGAAACAAGATTTAATTGGTCCCACTTTGGGGGTTTATATGAGTTTTTGATCGCTTTTTTTTATTTTATGTGCGGGGATGACAAAAATCGCAATTCGTGACTTTTTTTTTGTTTTTTTTTTTTACGGCGTTCCCGTACGGGTTAATTAAAACATGACAATTTATAGGGTGGGTCGTTTACCACGCAGCGTCCCAAATAGGGGGTACTTTATTTATTTTTGATCTTTTTGGGGGGGGTTTTTGGTTTTTGTAAAGGGGAAAAGGGCGGGGTACGTGTTTTTTTTTTATTTTTTGTGTTTGTTTTTATTTTTTTTTTTCACTTTTAACATTTATTTTTCCTTTTTTTTCATTTTTCTTCAACAGCAAACATCAGCGTTGTTAGAAGGCAGGCCAGTGCACGTCCCTACGTTACGGTCGCCATGACACGTGTCACCAGCCCACAATGCAAAGCGGGGATGGTGACGCACAGAGACCCTGGGAAGTGCCCCTTCACTTCCCGGGGTCATCAGACAGGGGATCGGTGCCGATAAAATTTCGGCAACCCACTGGAGCGGCAGGAGGGCTACCCTCCCGCTGCGGTTTTTTATCGCGCCTGACAGGCTGCGGTAAAGAAGCGGGAAATCACCCCGGGCCCGGGCCCTGGCCACGGGTGATCGGCATGCGGCCGCGGTAAATTTTCCGCTGGTCCCATGTTGCGATCCGCCGCGCGTCCCCCAAGCCCCCAACGATCGCCAGGGCGTATACATACGTCCATTTGCGGGAAGTCACTTCCCGCTAGGGCGTCTGCATACGCCCCATGTCGGGAAGGGGTTAAGTTTCTCGGAAATTTTAATAAATTTTATAGCTTATATTTCTTTCTTTGGAGATTATATATATATAATATTATTATATATATATATATATATATATATATATATATATATATATATACATCACCGGCCACTTTATTAGGTACACACCATGCTAGTAACGGGTTGGACCCCCTTTTGCCTTCAGAACTGCCTCAATTCTTTGTGGCATAGATTCCACAAGGTGTTGCAACGATGCTCAATTGGTACCAAGGGGCCCAAAGAGTGCCAAGAAAATATTCCCCACACCATGACACCACCACCACCAGCCTGAACCGTTGATACAAGGCAGGATGGATCCATGCTTTCATGTTGTTGACGCAAAATTCTGACCCTACCATCCGAATGTCGCAGCAGAAATCGAGACTCATCAGACCAGGCAACGTTTTTCCAATCTTCTACTGTCCAATTTCGATGAGCTTGGGCAAATTGGAGCCTCAGTTTCCTGTTCTTAGCTGAAAGGAGTGGCACCCGGTGTGGTCTTCTGCTGCTGTAGCCCATCTGCCTCAAAGTTCGCCGTACTGTGCGTTCAGAGATGCTCTTCTGCCTACCTAGGTTGTAACGGGTGGCTATTTGAGTCACTGTTGCCTTTCTATCAGCTCGAACCAGTCTGCCCATTCTCCTTTGACCTCTGGCATCAACACGGCATTTCCGCCCACAGGACTGCCGCTCACTGTATGTTTTTTCTTTTTTCGGACCATTCTCTGTAAACCCTAGAGATGGTTGTGCGTGAAAATTCCAGGAGATCAGCAGTTCTGAAATACTCAGACCAGCCCTTCTGGCACCAACAACCATGCAGCGTTCAAAGGCACTCAAATCACCTTTCTTCCCCATACTGATGCTCAGTTTGAACTGCAGGAGATTGTCTTGACCATGTCTACATGCCTAAATGCACTGAGTTGCCGCCATGTGATTGGCTGATTAGAAATTAAGTGTTAACGAGCAGTTGGACAGGTGTACCTAATAAAGTGGCCGGTGAGTGTATATTTCCATTATTTTTAAATGATCAACTTTATCAATACATTGAAATCTTTTTTATACAACTTGGATATTTATCTTTATTAATTAATTAATTTTATTGACAAATCATTTTTATTATTGTACGGTTGTAACTGTAGACCTCGAGGACATTCTAACTCCACTTCGCCTCCTCCGGCTGAGGTAGATCACATAGAACTAGGTCTGCCTGTTGGAGCTGTAAGGCACCTCACTTTGCCGACCAGCATTCATACATGCATCGGGGTTTTCGAATCTGGTGCGTCACGCCCCAGAACGCCAACAGAACGCCCCTTCATGTTAGGCGCATACGAAAGTGGCGAAGCTTGCACCTAACAGCGCATTTCTGTGTCCGACAGCGGAGCCAGCACAGTGAGGCGCAGTATACGCCTGAAAACAGGCGAAAAGACTGATCATACATGCCGATCATACATTTTTATTTTAACTTTGAGCCCTCCCCTAGGGTACTTCATTGTATAAACAATGCCAAAGGGTTTTCATAGATAGCGGTTCTAGCACTTTCTGCATGGAGCAGGAAGTGTTAGGCATGCCTATATGGTGGTGAAGGGAGCCTTAATAAGGCTTCCAGTTGCCATTTTAACGTATCGGCATCCTGTAATCTCACCACGGGGATGTGGATCTCAGTAAGCAATGGCACGTGGCACAGTTTCTTATTAATTTAGATACCACAGCCATGATTGTTGCAGCATCTAAAGGGTTAAGCAGCAGGGAACAGTGCTGCCAGTTAACAGCTGACACCAGCCTTCAATGTAGTGAGATTACTGAGTAATCCCCTTACATAGAACCTTATTATCACAAGGATGTACCCATATGTCCTTTGCCGATAATGGGTTAAATCTCCAAGAGCCAGGGCATGCCTGTCCTAGGTAATGACCCCTGAAAATCATTAGGGATGTGTGCAGGGGAAAATAGAGCTGCATAACAGTGCAGAAGAATGCAACTGACAGCAGTGGTGGCAGCAGGTAGGAGCCATGTAATGTTATAAGAATTATGGTAATGCAAAAGGTTTGATTCTCTTGGGCTTTGTATCATACTCTTAGTATCATATCCAAAGAAGGAAACAAATATTTCAAAATGAATCTTCACGTATTTGTCATGGCCACAGCTGTTAGAGGATCATCTTTTCTGTAACGGGAACTGAAGGTCACGACCAGTGTCGTTCTGAGTTGCCATAAGATCCACTGTTGGTACTCCTCATAAGTTAGTGATCTAAAGAAGGATGATTGATTTAGGGATCATATCATCTGGCACTGTTAAACCTCTGTTGTATAGAATATTTAGGTTTCCTGGAATGTACACATGATGACCAAGTGTTTCTCCACCAGAAAACAATTGACTTGACCTTTTTTTATCAGAGAGGGTGATTTTTTTCCTCCTTGCTTGTTTACATGTGCATGGAGGAAAATGCTGGAGTCCTGACCTGCTGCTGTTAGCTGTCTTCTATTAGAAGACCCTAGGCTCTCAAAAGACACCCAGGAACCTTGCACTGTTAGTGTCTCCAGATGGCTCCTCAGCCTATCTAGAAAGCATTTGTTGTGAGACAGCTCCACAGAACTGGAGACAAGAACCTCCTATTGGGTGGAATCTTCCACCAAGCCAAATTGTGTAGGATTTAAAGAGACATGATGCAGTGATTATCTAACATCCTGGGAAACATTTTCCACTGTGAAAGGAATCTGCCTTTAAGTGGTCTCATATAAACATTCTCTAAAGGATGTATCTTCTTGTGGAGCTCTTCACCCTTAACTCCAGAAAGAAGTGCTCTAAGACAACCAACATGTATTTGTCTGTGAGCAGCCTTATAGTTATGATATAGCTTTAGAAGCTGGTTAACATAAGCAAGGATTCCAGTTGGTATTCCTTGCTGGCATCTGCCAATGGTACTCAAAGCCATGTAACATCAGTGATCTGAGGACAAACACATGTATTCCAGAATGGCCAATAACTACTGGTATTGTAGTCATTATTCTTGTTGCTGAATGATCTTCTGGTTCCCTCTGGGAGCACCCAGTAAGATTTTCTCAATTGCTTTCCTGGAATAGACCAGGAATCTTAGACTTTAAGAGCAAGGGTTGTCTCCTTCTGGTTTCTCTTAAGGAGCACTGAGTAAGATCTTCTCTAGATGAATGAGAACTTCTTCCTGCTTTCAATTTGGAGGACATCTGGCTCTCTCCAAGAGTCCAGAAATATTGGACTGTAAGAGCAAGGGTCATCTTCCTCAGGCTCCTATATGCCAGCATTGAGTTAGATATTCTCTAGATTAATGAAAAGTTTTTTCTTCTTTCAATTTATAGGATAGCAAGCTCTCTTGAAGAGAACAGGATTCTTGGACTGCAAGAGCAAGGATAGTCTTCTTCTGGCTCCCCTCTGAGTGCAGTGCTGCTCCTCCCTCTGCTAGTTTGCAGTACTGACTTGTGTCTCTTGCCCAACAATTCCTCAATTAGCAAATTTTTCATGCCTCTAACTGGGAGACATTCTCTCTGGTGCCACCTATCAACAGATTCAACAGTATAGCCCGGTGTTGGAAACTGGAGTTCATCTTTGATAACACAGTCCATTAGTTCATCTAGCAGTAGTCCAATTTACCTGAAAAGTTTAAAATGTACACTACACAAGCTATGCATAGATAATGTATAGCCTGCCAGGGTTTCCTTTTTATCTGACAACATTTGCTAAGTTATTATCACTCGATACGGGGAACACCCAACAAGACCTGTCTTTTGGGAGATGTGCTAGCCCAGTCATCTTTTTATCATACTTTGTCACTTGTCGGAGCTACTCAGAACTTCATGTTTTTCAATTTGTTTTGCTTCCATCTTATCAACTTCAACAAGTGACTGTTTACTTACTGCCTAATATGTCATATCCCTTTACAGGTTACATTTTTACAAGGTGATTAATGTTTAACTGTCAGTGGGTTTAATGTTGTGACTAATGTATATATGTGAGTATCTATATAATTTTTTAATCACCCAAATTTAGGTTGTGCAATTACTTCTGAGGCTAAGAAAAAGGAAAAACCATGTAAAAAAATGCTAAATTTCTAATAGTTGAATGAAAGTTTTTTTTGTAAAACTCTTTAGATTAGCATGGAAAAACTATACTTCAAACACATAATGATGGATTTATTTTAAATAAAGTGTGGCGGTGAACAGAAGCTACATTATACAAATTGTGTAACTGTCCAAATACTTCTAGACCCATCTGTATATATACACAAGTTATATCGCCTACCTTAAAGGCAGCAATATGTCTTTTGTTCAGGTCCTTTATAACTTGCAATGTCTAAAATAATTACTGCAGTTGAAGGTTACCTTCAACAAACACTAGTATGATACATACAGTATAATTACCTTGGCACAGATATGTTGATGAAATCTTTTATGATAATTTAATTGCCAGACCACTGTGTATTGATTAAAAGTTAAAGTTATACAAAACAATATAATATGCTGTTTTAAGTTTTACAGTTTATACTGCCTTTACACATGAAGATCCTTAACAGCTTTTTTTCTGTATGCAATTGTCAAAGTAAATAAGTACCAAAGAAAAACTTAGTGTTTTTGTTCCTAATGTGATTCAGAAAGTCAGTCATTTCATTTGTTAATTAGTATTATGCCAGAAACAACCTATTCAATATGAAGCAAATATGTTTACAATCTAAGCTGCCATCTGTTTAATAGATGGAGAATACTTAAAGAAGAGTTCTGAAAGAGAGCAGCTTAAAATTTGTTTCACAATTACTAAAGAAGATATTTTGATAGTGAAAGAATTTTGCATGTGTGGTGAATACGCCTGAAATTAAACTGTGCTTTAGAATGACAATTAGTTATTGTCTCAATTTGCAGATGCTATCTTTTTATACAGGTACTTAGAGGAAGGCATATAAACTAAAGGAAGTAGATATTCTGCATTAAAGAGCTCTGCATTCCACTACATGCTTATGCAAAGAAGTATAAACTTTTACGTAGAAAGTATATTATCGTATTAGAGAAGTAAAAATGTTTACATTTTATTTTTGTTATAATAAACTATTTTATGTCATTAAAGGGAATTTGCGGCCGAGTTCATGCTGCACCATCTGAGGCAGCATAAAGCAGTAACAGACAGGCTGGATTCAGCTATGTGTCTGTTATCTGTGACTATGGAGTACTTTAAACTGTGAATGCTATAAGACAGGAGTCTGACATATGCATGAGACCTGGGCTCCCCCCTGCCCTCCTGCTGATTGACAGCTTTCCATCTATTATTGTGCAAAGAGGACAATAACTGTAGAACAAATCCCCTTTAAATTAATTTTCTAGTTTTATGTAAGTAAAGCTAAATGATCCAATAGCAGAAAGTGTTACATATTTTCTATATCATCATATTATATAAATCATTAGAATTTCTTTCAAAATGTCTGCTTTATGATGGCCATTATCTCCTCAAAGCAGTCAAAATTGCCAGATAATAAATATAGTTTCATAATGTAAATGCATAATTCACATATGTTTCACCTGTGCATAATGGATAATATCTGATATGAAACATAATTTAAATTAAAAAAAGGTAACTGTTAGGGTCTGGGTCTGGTTTGGAGTCTTTTTATTGCAACTACGAGGTCAATTGCAGGCCAAAAGTGTGGTCAATAGAGCTGGAGGTTGGTACATGTGAGAGCAGTTTCAGTATTTGAGGAGCAGGCAGGTAGCACAATCAGATAAAAGCCTGTGGTCATTGCACAACAGATATCAGTACAAGCAGCAAAGCAGGAGAGACAAGCTGGAATAAAGACTGAGGGTACAATAATCTCACACAAAAGGAAGGCTGGGCTTATATAGGATGTTCAATTGGGGAAAAAGGGTGGAGCAAACCATGAGAACAGGAACTGGAACTAGAGAACCATGTTCACACGGCTTAAAATGGGCCATATTTCAGTCCGTAATTATACGCCGAAGTGCGCAAATTGCGGGCTGAAAACGGTCCAGTCATTACGGTAATCCACAGTTCTCATAGAGAACTATGGATTATGTCTCCTCTCCCCGCCCGGCGAATCCGCCAGGTGGGGAGATAATTGACATGTGAATTACCATCGGCGTATACGCGCCGCTGGTATGCAAGTCAAGGGGCCGGCGAAGTGCCGGCCCCCCCGCTCACTCCCCCGCTCCTGCCCCCGTCCACATGGCATAATTGCGGGGCGTAATTATGTCCCGCAGTTAAGCCGTGTGAACATAGCCTAAGATTCAGCTGTCCAGAGAGTTGAATAGCTCAGTGGGAAGAGCTGTGACCTGGGAAATAGGAGTCTCTGGGTTTAAGTCCTGACAGTGATAATGCAAAGCTTAAAGATAGAATACTAATACAACAATAATTTAAATATTTAGTAATGTTGAGGCAAAACTAATGTTTATTTAGCTTGCAAAGTTAACCTAATTTCAGAAATTTTCTGTGCATATAACTTAAAAGGCCGACTGTACACTAGTGAGTTAGAACACTTATTTAGTTTGAACACTTATTTTTGGGACATGAAACATTGTGTCAGGAACTAACTGATTTCGTTCAGATAATGTTTGGTTTAATTACTAGCAGTGTTTGGAAAGTTGTTCCAAACAAATGTACAATTCTTTAACAGAGCACAGACCAGGTTATAGGTCAAAAAGTCATTTTTAATGTTGATTTGTTGCTTTAAGGGAGTATTCTTGTTTCATTGATTAGCTTCAAACATGTCGGCAAAGCTAAATAGACTATCACCAAATCCATTGCTGTTCTGATTTTGCTACTCTTCAGAGTTAGGGGTAGATCTTATCTCCTCTTTTTGCACACAAATTCCATAAGTTACTATCCACCTCTCTCTGCACATTCTGCTCTTACAGGCTAAAGCAATGATAATGATAACTCACTGGCTGCTTTGTACTTATCTTGAAATACAGAAGCTGTTTTACATTACTTACTGCCAAGCTTTAACCCTTTACAGCTCTGTAGCCTTGTGCACTACAGCCTCCTGCACCCATGTCATTAGAACAGGATTAGCAAGAATAGCAGAGATAATATGCCAATCACTACTGTAGAAGCACCCACAGCCTGATCCTGAAGTGTGAGTCTGAAGCTGGCAGTGGCTCTGTAAAACAGAATAACCATAGAGTTAGATAAACTGTATGTTGCATACAACCTAAAAGTACAGTACAACTCAGAAGTGGACATTAGTGGTAATCCATATAGTATGTTTGCCTTCTTAGCTCACCTGTCTTAAATTTTTTTGTGATATCACAATAGCTTACCTGAAAAAAATACTTGTGAAGTTGCTACAGTTTGCTTGACAAAAAGATATTTGTGACATCACAGCTTACCTGGCTGAAACAATAGTATGATAATATAATAGCTGACTGAAACTTGTCATGATGTCATAGAAGCTGAAGGAAGCTTGCTGCATCATGTTTCATTGCTGAAACACACTTGCAATGTCATAATAGCTAACAGCAGCTTACTTGACTGATATTACAGCACTTATGTGATTAAATCACAATTGTTCTGACACAGCAGTAATATTCCCATGTGATGTCATAATAGCTTATGTAGCAACTGCTTGTAATGTCAGAGCAGCTTACCTGGAGAAAAACATTGGTGATTTTACAGCAGCTTACAAGACTGAAACAGAGTTGTAGAGTCACAGTAGCTTATCCCTTTGAAAACAGCCTGTCATGTTACAGCAGTGTAAAAGCAACTTTTGTAATGTTGCAGTAGTCTACCTGACAGAAATACATTTGTGATGTCATGGCTTTCAACCAAAATCTTGTGTTTTTTTTTACTAAAATCATTAGCTTTTAACATGTATGGAATGCTAAATGAAGACTATTACCAAATACACTGCTGTTTTGATTTTGCTTTGTTCAGGGGATAAAGCAGATTTTATCTACTGCTAGTGTACAACAGTTTCTCTAGGTTATTTTTTATCTGGTTGATCTTAAAGGGAAGCTTTTAAATAAAAAAATCCAAATAATGAAATTTTAACAATGCAGAGTGTATATATGGTTTGTATTTGTTCCATAATTTAAAATTTAAACAAGAAAAATTGTTCTGACTAAAGTAGACTTCATAAATCTGTGATTAGTGATATCCAGAAAAAAATATATATGTATTATAGATCCACAGCAAATTCACCAAAAAATTGAAAATCCACTACATGTGAGGTTTTGAAATCTCCATTGAAATTATTTTTCTTACTTTACAGTTCAATTGCATTTTGATGTATAACACCAACTCCAAAAAATGTGACACACTGTATAAAATGTAAAGAAAACAAGAATACAATGGTATGGAAATTTATTTTGGACATTTTTATTAACAACAAAATATAAAACACATATCAGAAATTGCAAATTAGACATTTGCCATTTCATTTGAAAAAATAAATCATTTAGAAACGGATGGTAGCAACAGAAAATTTGGGCCAGGTCTACCATTGGGTAGCATCTCTTGACAACAGTGTAAATATCTGGGAATTGAGATCAACTGCTGGAATTTGGGGAAATAAATGTTGCCCCATACTTGTCTGTTGCATTTACATTGGTGAAAGGTCCTGACCGCAGGCTGACCAGTTCAGCATCCGAACTCTATGAAGTCATGCTGTTGTGATGAATGCAGTATGTGGTTTAACTTTGTCTTACTAAGATATGCAAGGTCTTTCCTGAAAAAGATGTTGTCTATTCTAAAACCTCTATATACTGCTCAGCTTTGATAGTTTCTTAATAGATATGTAAGCTGTTCATACCGTAGGCATTAATGCAACCCTATACCATCAGTGGTGAAGGGTTTTGAAGTGTGTAATGATAACAAGCTAGACAGTCCCTCTCCTCTTCAGTCTGGAGGACATGGCATCCATGGTTTCCATAAAGAATTGAAAATTTTGATTAATTTGAAAACATTTAGCCTTTCATTTTAAATGAGTTTTGGCTCAGAGAAGACCATAGCATTTCAGGATTGTGCTGATATTTGGCTTTCATGTTGCATGATAGAGCTTCAACTTGCATATGGTGGATTACACAGCATATTATGTTTACAGACAATAATTTCTGGAAGTATTACTTGCATGACCGAAACATGCTAATCTTAAATGTTTTTGGGGGCCCAAACCCAAAACCCTTCCTACTCCCAAATTCAAATCTTTAAAATTTACATTAAAAATTTTTTAAAATAGTTTCTTTTTAAAAAACCCCCCCCCCTTATAAAAAACCTATCAACCCCCCCATTTTTAAATTTTAAAAAATTTTAAAAACCCCCCCCCCCCTATTTCAATTCCCCCCCCTTTTAGCCTAGAAGTTTTCATTATGTGGCCCACGTTTTTCAGGTAGTGAATATGACCCTTTTTTGCTGAGGGATTTCCCTCTCTAAAATACCCTTTTTATACAGTCATAAGCCTTAGTTGAAAATTGACCCTCAAGTGGTTTTATTCGTACTACTTACTTTTCAAGCCTTTTGCTAACCCTGACCCAACTTTTTTGAGATATGTTTATGCCATTAATTTCTAAAGAAATAAAAAGCACTAACTTTTAACTTCCTATAAGTGTTCTATGTTCTGTTGTGAATAAAACATGGTTATATGAGATTTTTGATTTATTACATTCTTGTTTTTTTTTACATTTTAACGTTAAAATTTTTGTGAATTGGGTTGTAAAACCCATTAAAAGGGTCGCAAAAAACTATTGTGCTTGAATGTGGCCAAATATTTCTTCTCTTCTTTATGTGCTATGATTTCTGCATAAATGTGGAAGAACCATTGCTCTTCCTCATACTACTACATTTTTGCTGTAGATTTGCAAAGACTGCAGCAAATGAATTTTAAAAATTTAACTTGATAAATCTAAGGGTAATTCAAAAAAAAATTTAAATCAGAAATTGTTGTCATAGTATTTTTTTCCCAGTTGTAGATTTAAATTCTCTTAAAAATTTGGGTTTAAGAAGTAAAATATAGCAGGGTTCACTGACTTTTTAAAAAATTGTACCTTAACTGATCTGTGTTTAAAAAGTTTTAAAAATGGAAAAAAAAAAGCAGAGAAATACAAAATTGGGGAATTAAACCCATTACTTTAAGTGAAAATGTTTTCTAAAAAAAAATTTTAGGACAAAAGGGTCCCAAATTTCACATTGTGAATGAGGATTATTAGTTCAGCATTACTATCAATTTATTTAGCAATTGTTAACAAATTATATCAATTTATCAGATGAGAAAAGAAGAGAAAATATGAAAATTGATAGATAGATAGTAAATGTTAGTAGATAATCTGCAGGATAAAAATTTGGGGAAAAAAAAATCATGTTGGTTTAATACAAGGGGTTCAAATGAAATATTTGTAATTAGTAAAGGGATGTGACAGTATCTTCCAAATAGCAAACTGCTGAATAATTATTTTAAACTAACAAAAACAGTAATAAGTAAGCAAGCCACAATAAGACAGACAACATGGCTGAGCTTGGTCATGTTTTAATTATGGGGGATCTTAAACCCTTTTTCAGATTTTAAATTTGGGAAGTAAGGGTTTTTTTATGGTTTACAAAAAAAGGGTTAAAAGGTTTTTGAGCTGTTTTTGGGGGAAATCTGAATGGCACAGATGGAAAAAAAACCCAAAAAGGGAAATTTAAGCTTTTTTGGGCCCTAGTGAAAACAAATGTATATAAGGTGTCCAGTATTAAAACAATATTGGTTTAATATCAAAAATTTTTCCCACTTTTGGGGAATTCTTTTTAATGGGGTTCACTTTGGATGCCTACATATATTTTATTTTTACATTGTACTAAGGCTTAGCTAAAAACATAAAGGGATTTGAAGAAATTTTATAACTGAAGGGCAATGAAAAAAGGTAATAAGTTAATGAAAAAGTACAAAAAAAGTTTTTTGAATTTAATATGTATATTTATATCACTAAGTAGATGTTATCGTTTTTATTATGCTGTAGCTATCCTTTCTGCAAATGCATCCTTCCTGATTCCAGATAAATCAATCAATGACCTATTTCTAATCTAGTACATATAACTGGGGTTTTTTTTAAAAAAACCCCCTGCAAATGGCTTGAAACTGACTTTATGGAAAAGAACCAAAAAAGCCCTTTTTTTAGGAAACAGGTTGCATAGTTACCATTAAACATTTACAGTCCCTGGGGCTTAAAAACGTTTAAAACAAAAAGGCCCCAGGCTCGGGCGGGGCCGCCGGGGGGGCCCGGGGGTCCCCCGGTGGGCCCCCCCCGGGGCCCCCCTTTTGGGGCCCCGGAAGGGGAGTGCCCTGCTCCCCGGGGGGGCCCGTTTCCCCCCGCCCCTCCAGTCCTGAGCGCCCGGGGACCTGGTCCCGACGCCCAGAACCGGCCGGGGGGTGGGGGACTAAAGTCCCCGACCCCCGGGGCCCGCGCCTCGGGTGTCAGCGGGGGGCAAAAGGCCAAAATAGCGGGTGGCTCCCGTTTCTCTCCCCCCGGGAGGCTGAACGCATTAGGCCCTTTAGCCTGCCCGGGCGCCCCCCTATGGTGACCCTAGGGGGGGCGGGGTGGGCGTCCTTTTACCGCGCCGCCTATGCAGGACAAAAAAAAGGAGCCGGCAAGGAGCGCCCAGAGCGGACGGGAGCCCGGGGCCCGGGAAAAGTGATTTTTTTTTTTGTTTTTTTTTTTTTAAAAATACCTACAAGGGGGGGCGGTGAAAATACGGTGGGTTGACTACAGGGGGGGGTCTGACTACCAGGGGGGCCCCTTTGGTTTCAGGGGGGGCTTGGCTACGGGGGGGCTCTGGCTTTCAG
>JAODAL010078878.1:0-12764 GCA_025379985.1 Phyllomedusa bahiana | reverse complement strand
ACGGGGCCCCTGAACCGTTTTTACAGCTCAGAGCCCGCGCTCCCGTGTCCCTTTGGGAAACAAAACGTAAGCTAAGGGACTGACCCACTTTCGTTCCATATTTATAAAGTGTGGTCTGCCTTTTTGGAAAAGAAATTGCTTGGAACTCTAAAACTCGGTCGGCAAACCCCATTAGTTTTGAATGGTTGCAGAGTCCCATTTGGAAAGGGAGGGATGCAGTACAAAAACTTGGGAAGGGCACGGTAGCTGCTGCACTTGGAGGGTTGGCGTACTGTTGCTCTTTACAATCCCCTCCTGAGTGCTGGGCCATGAGTAGGGGGGAGCGGGGAGCATCTGGAGGGGGGAGGGGATTTTGTCAAAAGAACGCTCCCCTTCTGCGAGGGGTGGAGCCTTGACTGGCTGAAATGGAATGCGTGCCCTGGCGCTGCTGCTGCTGCAGGGGGCAGGATGGCCACACATTGAGCCACGTTTCTAGGCCCCCCGGATGGTGACGTGATGTTTTTGGGACCCGGGGCCCCGTTGTGAAAACGTTAGTCCCGGGCCCACGCTTCACTTTTGCCCACGTTTCTACTTTCCCCATTTTCGGCCCTCGGTGTTTAGCAAAGAATGCCACACCCCCGGGGTAGTGTTTTTTACCCCCAACGCTCCGCCTGAGTGATTACTGCCGCCGCTGCCTCGCGGCCCCCTGTCCCGTACTGTTTGGACTGCGAAGCGGGTTTTTACCCCGTGGCCGCTTGGCCCCCGACCTCCACTCTGCTTCCTGTGACCCCCGGCCCCCCACAACCCACTTGCTGGCTGCGCCGCTGCCTGACGCGCAAGCTGACGCCTCTTTCCCGACGTGTGAAGCCCTTGTTCACCGGTCCAAGTGCGGTCGGTAATCATCATTATTTGTGTTTATCGTCATACTGCCTATACCCGGGTTTGGAAGCGGGCTGCCCCCTCACCCCCGACCCCCCATGCACTCTCCACATTTACTTTGCCCCTACTGAAAAGCTGGGGTATTGGCCCCATTTCTTTTGCTGCATAGCTCTGATCCTCCTCAAATTGTTCTCCCTATTAGTGGCGTGAGCCGCCACATGTAGATCCCTGGTGGGGAACTGGTGGGACAGAGGCGGGTGAGGCAGGGAGGGCCCCTGACCGTCCGGGGCCCTGCCAAAAAAGTGTTGGTTGGGTTCCCCCGACCTTTTGGGTGGGGGGTTTTCAGTGTCATTGGGAGGAAAGGGGTGACCCAGTCAACCCTAAAAAAACCCCTTTGGGTTGCTGAAAAACACACGGCCGCTAGTTGACAGCGGCAGTTGTGGCCTCAACGAGTGTCCCCTGCTGCGACGTCCCCCTTGATGGGCTGCGACACTGGGGGCCCAATTTCAGAAAATGTTTGTGCCACGGCACTAGCAGGTGCAGAGCCTGCCACCTCTCTGTCTGACATACTGTTTGTTCTAAAATGTACCGGACACGGTTGAATGAAGGCTATCTGTATATGTTTAATTTACACCTTGTTTTGTTTTTGACTCCAAATGAACCCAGTAACAAGCTTGGGTAACCTTGGATATAAACTGCGCTCCACAAATGGCCAGGAAAAAAATTTACTGGTATGTGGTGTTTACATGACTTCGTGTGTTTTATCTAAATTAAAAGCACAAACAGGCTTAATTTACCTTCGCTGGGTGTGTGAATTATGCTACAAGAAAAATGTATATATTTCGAGTGTTGGAAAAAGACGGTTTTATTTTTGGTCAGCACAAGCAGCAAAAACATCGACGTTAATTAACCCCTGGATGTAAATTGCGCAATAGTAATTTGAGCCACACAAACTAGTAGCTTTGTAGCGTGTTACAATTGCGTGTTTTCTACGCCACACAATACAAGGTGATACAGTTTGTAATTAGGCCTTGATTGTGTATTAGGATACCAAAAAAAAATTATATATTTGGCGTTTGATAATGGACGTAGTTTAATTTTTGTCAGCACACAGCAAAAACAACGCTTATTTAATACCCCTGGATGTAATTTGCGCCAATGAATAAGTCCGCACATAACTAGTAGCGTGTTACAATAGCGGTGTCTACGCCACAAACAAGTGATAAGTTGTAATTAGCCTTTGCTTGTGAATTAGGCTACCAACAAAAAATTATATATATTTGGTTGCCTGTTGAAAAAAACGGTTTATTTTTGTCTGCAGTAACCAGCACAAAAACGACTTAATTAACCCCTGGACGTTATAATTGCGCCAATGAATTGAGCGCACAAATAGTAGCTTTGTAGCGTGTTACAATTGGCGTGTTTTACGTCACACAACAAAGAGTTACGTTGTAATTAGCCTTGCTATGTGAATTAGGTACACAAAAAAATATATATATATTTGGCGTTTTGAAAAAGGTCGGTTTATTTTTGTCTGACACCAGCTAAACAACGCTTAATTAACCCTGGATGTAATTTGCGCCAAAGAATTGAGCCGCGACAAACTAGTAGCTTTGTAGCGTGTTACAGATTGGTTGTTTTTCTACGCCACAAACAAGAGATACAGTTGTTTAAATTAGCCTTTGTTGTGGAATTAGGCTACCAAAAAAAAAATTTATATAGATTTGGCGTTGAAAAAGACGGTTTATTTTGTCAGCACACCAGGCAAAACAACGCTTATTAACCCTGGATGTAAATTGGCCAATGAGTTGAGCCGCACAAACTTAGAAGCTTTGTAGAGTGTTACAAATTGCGTGTTTTCTACGCCACACAACAAGAGTTAAGTGTAATTAGCCTCAGTGCTTGTTGAATTAGGTCACCTAAAAAAAAAGAATATATATTTGGCGTTTGAATATAAGACGGTTGATTTTTGTCAGCACACCAGCACAATAACAACGGCTTAATTAACACCTGGATGTATATTGCGCCATAGATTTGAGCCGCACAAACTAGTATGCGTGTTAATTGAGTGTTTTTCTACGCCACATCAAACAAGTGATACAAGTTGTTATTAGGCCTGTGCTTGTGAATTAGGCGACCCAAAAAAAAATAAATAGATATATTTGGCGATTGAAAATGTCGGTTTTTTTGTCAGCACACACAGCAGCAAAACAACGCTTAATTAACCACTGGATTGTAAATTGCGCATTAGTATTGCGCCGCACAAACTAGTAGCTTTGTAGAGTTTACAATTGCGTGTTTTCTACGCCACACAACAAGAGATACAGTTGTAATTAGCCTTTGCTTGTGAATTAGGCTACCAAAAAATTTTGTATATATTGGCGTTGAAAAAGACGTTTATTTTGTCAGCACGACAGCAAAACAACGCTTAATTAACCCTGGATGTAAATTGCGCCAAAGAATTGAGCCGCACAAACTAGTAGCTTGGTAGGTGTTACAATTGCGTGTTTTCTACGGCTCACACAACATGAGTTACAGTTGTAATTGCCCTTTTGCTGTGAATGAGGCTACCAAAAAAATATATATATATTTGGCGTTGAAAAAGACGGTTTATTTTTGTCAGCACACCAGCAAAACAACGCTTAATTAACCCCTGGATGTAAATTGCGCCTAAGACTTGAGCCGCACAAACTCTAGCTTTGTAGCGTGTTACAATTGCGTGTTTTCTACGCCTCACAACAAGAGATACAGTTTGTAATTAGCCTTTGCTTGTGAATTAGGCTACAAATAAATTATATATAGTTGGCGTTGAAAAGCGGTTTTTTTTTGTCAGCACTCCAGCAAAAACAACGGCTTATTAAACCCCTGGATGTAAATTGGCAATAGATCAGCTAGCCAAAAATGAAGTGGTAATTTGTATTGTAAAAACGCTCTGTTTCTTTAAATGAAACAACAGGAATGCTTATATCCCACTTGGATATTTGATATGTGATATGCAGCTGCAGTGGACGCACACTGGATTTCAGATCAATACCCCAAAAAATTCAGAAATAGAAAACATTACAGGAGAACAGTCTCTGAGACAAGCTGAGACACCCCACAGAAATCGCTGTATAAAAATCCGTTCTTCAGAAAGCGCTATCACCCGCAGCAGCACCTTCCTATTCAGTACAGTGAGAGGTAGTGTGAGCTCCCAGCGGGCTCGCGCTCGGTCTTATATAGTGCGGTGACTGTCACCAGAATACCGCTGTCTCTGATTGGCTTCATCTCTGCACAGTGTCATGCAGGGCTATTGACACTTCTTCCTCCTAGAGTGCTTCTGCCCCATGTAGCGCCATGTGCTCGCAGCCATTTTATCAATCATAAAGCACACTTCGTTCACCCGAAGACCCCAAAGGTTTCGACTTCGTTGAACCGATAGTTTTCCTTGAAATTCTAAACGGATTTCCCACTTCAGGTAGAATCAATTCGCCATCTCTAATGGAGTTTATAGTGGTTAGGTTACCAGTGTGACACCCGCGACACATTTGTCTAGCGCCTGTTCGGGAGGGCGTTGCAGGAGGCGGGGCGCATGACACCATACGAAACTACTAATTATGACATGGGAGAATGCAAATCTTAGGCGCAATACTGCTGGAAACAGGTTAGAGACTTTCAATGTGCATTTTACCTGAGCCAGAATTGTCGCCTTAGCACTAGAATGCTCCTGATTTATGACCCGCAGTAGACGAGTTCATAAATTCAGGCACATTCTACACTACTATTATGCGCAGAAAAATTGGCGTCTGAGCACCAAAATTCATACATGTCGCCCTAAATGTATCTGCACTGTGTGCACTTGTGTCAACCACTATATGGTCACTGTGTGGTGGAAATACGGGGTGTGGAGACAGGGTTGCGGGGCGGGAAGGCCCAAACGCTTCGGTTGTATGGGACCATGACATTTCTGTTGGCAGCCCTGTCAGTATAAAGGTTGTGATGGCCACATTACACACCATGTCCTGAGCGCTTGACACATCCCTCGTATTAAATGTTCTGCGTCACCTCCCTGCTTCGCGCAGATGTCTCCACGTGTTCAGAACCACAGTATTCAGGTTAATTTCCATCCTGGCACCTTACCGATAAATAAGGAGGATATTTCGGGTTGCAGTTTTGGGCATCGGTACTCTTAAAGGTCTCGCCATCACTGGTCTAGGGCTACGCTCTATAGAAGCAACTTATTGGGAGACACGTCTTGATGGTGAGAAAGGGCCTTTTTCAAGGTTTTTTTTTGTTCCCATTTAAATACAGTGGTAAGAACGTGCCAAGGGAAATGTGGTCTCTGCTTGGTACTGCAAGTATCTAGAAGCAGAGGAAAATGTAATCAAGTCATGAAAATAGATGGGGCCCTGATGATTTAGATTGTAGTATGAAACAGAACTGAGGCCTGTGATCTATATTTTTTTTCTATGCATGTCTTCGTGTAGCAGGATGCTGCTCTCCGCTACATTGCACATTGGAGGTGAGTTTGTATGAGATGTTCCTTCTCCCCCATGCTTAGTTACTGCATAACCCACAGTACATGCATACACTTAATATTACATTATAATGATATCGTCACAGTATATATCTGCATATTTCTGGTGTATTTGTTGCCCACAAACTGAGAATGTAAGTAAAGCAGCTCAACTAAATAGTCACGTATTAGGCCTCAGTACCGCAATACACAGTGGAGCATACAGAGAAGAAAAAGCCAGCACAGTGGTCTGGAGGTATACGTTAAAATCAACATCCTTTATTGCTTTGATTGATAAGATTTGGGAAACCATTAAAGCCACATCATGGAAAAGAGATGCACACTTACGCGGTCTCATGCAACCCATGTCTCTTGTCACAACGGGTGTTTATTGCTATGGGACTAAGAGCTCATAGTTTTGAAACGGAAAGATGTGCCATGTTTTTCCCCAATGTGGTGCTATATATGTTGCAAGTTTTATGGAGCAACGCAATTATAGGATATTGGTTTTATTTTTTAAAAAAAATCCGTATACCTACCGGACCATCGTGCACCATTTTCCTTCTCTGTATATCTCCTACATGTAGCCCTACACATTGATAAAAATTACATTATGCATTTTACTTTTCTTTTTGGGAACATTCTTTTCTCATCAATTTAAGAGTAATGTACATATAAGAACACTAAATATGTACAAGTTTTTAAACCACAGTTTATTCAGTTTATTCTTGTTAAGGGACAATCATTATAGATGCAGATGACCCTGTACTGTACCTCTGGAAGTCCATTAGCTTGTGGGGGAGAATAATTTTTAGTACATATAGCACTCAATAAACTTGCTTAATGGCACAATGAGTCCTTTGGCTTCTGTAGCACATCTAAGTTTGGTTTCATAGAACTGTAGGAAATCAGTAATTGACCATGTTTTAAGCTCGCCTGGTGATATCAAACTTAAAGGAGTAGGGTTTTGTTCACAATTTAAGGCGAACAATGTATGAAGGAAAGGGCGTCTCTAAAGTGGAATTGTCGAGTCTCATTTTCAGTGTATAATGCGCCTGATGTATGAAAGTGTTTTTTGTGCGTTCATAAATGGTATGTAAAGTTCGACGCGCTTCGCCTATGTGTTATGTGCATTATGGAACTTAGGCACATAAGTAACATGTATTAAGGTTACAGACAGGCTGGAAATAAGAGAAAAATCATTAGAATAGCATGTCAGTGAAAAAAAACTATGGTACTGATCCTGCTTGGAGGACCACAGGTCCATGCTGGCTCTTGCTGTATGTGGAAATAAAGGGGTGTGAGAGGAGCAAAAATATACATTTCAAATTTAATGAAGCAAAAAATTTTAAATATAAAAATCTGAAATCATCAGTGGGTTTACTGAATGTAAATTAGTTATAGATTCTATTATGTTAAATACATGTATAGGGTAGTACTTTTTATTTTGGGCATTTTTCATTAAATGGATATAATTTACATTTTATACAGTTTGATAATAAAATAAATTTACGTTTATTATGTACTGGTGTAAGTTGAGAAATATTGGACTTTTTTGCCCCTTACTGCATACATCTAGCTTCACTTTGACTCCTCAGGCTTCAGGCAGACCTCATTTGCAATTGATCTGCCTGTCGGTGCAGTAATGCGCCTAGTTTTGCCGAACCACATTCATAGATGTGTATAATATTATGAGTGTGGTGCGACACACCTCCATAAGCACCCCCAGAATGCACACCAGAAACCCCTTTCATGTTAGGGCGCAGTAGATAGTGTTCGTGTCTTACGAACAATGCTCCTAACACTTACGTTAGGCGCATTTAAAATTCGTAGACCGGCTCAGTTAGGTGCATTGTATGCCAGAAAAATGGGATGTAAAACCCTTCCATTACATGTCGCCCTTAGTATGTTTTATGCAGAGAGTTTTTGAAACCAAAGCCACGAATGAGATCTTAACTGTGGAGGGAGACTTATTTAGAAAATATTAAGACTTATTTGCGGTTTAAAAATTTATTCTTGGTTATGGCTTCAAATGTATCTTAAAAACCTAAATGTGGGAACACACCCAACAGGGTTGACACAAAGGACTCCACTTAGATCAGCTATAAAGGTATGGTACCACATATAACAAATTGTTTCTATTCTGTGTAATCCCGATGTGTAACCTTTGTCTTGTCTGCTACTTCAATGTTTTAGTTCTAAATATTCGTTTGAGTTTCTTATCCTTTTCATCTAACGAACTAATAAAAAATAAAATATTAAATATGGTAATTTCGCAAGCTTATGAATTAGTAAAGGCATTTAACCCTTTAGTGTTAAAGCGCCCACCTTATTGTCTGTGTACGGAGGTTAAAAGTGGATGCTCTGTTCATCTATAGAGAGATTACACTGCAGATGTTATATTGCATTTTCAGGAGCTACTTCTACTTTCTACATTGCCAGGAAGGCTTAATAATGTAATTAAGATACAAAGAGATAAATCAGCTTCCCTGGATATTTCACGTAACAAACCTTTATATCAACAATTTCTGTACAAACACTAATAAGGGTTTGTCGCCTTGACTTAAATATTACCCCATCTCCTAGATTTCATTAAGAAGAGTACTTTGTTACCTATGTATTGACTAACTACACAATGGATTTATCAATTTTCTATAATTAAACTTGCATTTGCGTCACTGGACCAGAAATTACATTAAGTCCTTATTACTGTATCTATTGCGAAGTACGTTCACTCTGCTTTTATACTTGATTGACGAGCAATGCAATTTTATCTGGACTGGAAAAAACCGTGTTGTGTCAAGAACAAAACCCTAGGGAGATTCTACAAGAAGTGAACTGCTAAATGGACACATTCCAGAACTACTGCGAGAACGTGTTGTAACTATCTTGTATAAAAAGAAGGTATAGAATACGTGTAAGTATTAGATCACATCAAATAGGTGATTATGGTTTTGTAGTATTGTCCAGGGATTTTGAAACCTTGAGGTAAACCCAAGTTTGAACATTTTGAACCAGGTACCAGGAACTCTTTATCCCTTTTAGGAGTTTTCTCCTCCTGCAGTTTCAACAGAACCACAGCCAGCTTCAGACTAACACTTACTTTGTCAGACTGTGGCGCTGGCTCTATAGCAGGCATTGGATACCAACTCTGCTATCCTGTTAGGATATGTTCAGAAGTGCGTGTTGTGTCCGTCCGTGAAAATACGTTTAATATATGCGTTTTGGATCCGTCTATCGGACCCCTAAAAACTTGAGCCAAACACGCATCTTAGCATTGAGCACTGTGCTTTTACAATGCTGCATTGGTGTTTCTGGATCCGATTTTTGGATCCATAACGCTGGTCTGTGAACATACTCTTACTGTGAGATCTGTAGTGTACAAGGTTACAGAGCTCTAAGGTTAAACTGTGTTATGAAATTGGGTAAAACAAATCTCCTTGTGCTACAGATAGGGCAACTCAGCATGGGAGTGACTCTTCATAGTCGAACGGCGTGACTCAGAGGATTAGAGAAAGAGCTGAGAGAGGTGGTCGATAACCATGGTAAAATCTAGCAGTAGATAAAAACTCCTTTATTCTCTGAACAAAGCAAATCAGGCAGTGTATTTTTGTAATAGTCTTTCATTTCCTTTCCTTACATGTTTAAAAGCTTAATCATAGTGGTGAGAAAACCCTTTAAAGAGTCTTCTGTCAAGGTACAGAATAAGATCTTCATGAGCAGAGGATGATTGTATGTAACAGTCCATGCTATCAATTTTATTAATCTTTGTGTCACAGGAAACGAGTACTGATTCCTTGGGTCACCATGAAGGATGGCATGAGCCACACCAGGGAGCGGAGTGTAAGAAGCCTCCTGGTTCTTCACCAGCGCCCGCCGCAAGGCAGGTTGGGCTGTGTTGCTGAAGACTCCCAGGTAGGCACTACCCCTGATGTGACCACTTGCTGTAACAGCTGGGATGCAGCATGGTACCCAAAGGAGCAGATAAAGTTCATAGTCAGGATGGGCAATTGCGTCTGGACACGCGACAGGCATAATGAAATTAAAGACAAAGCAAAGGTCAAACACAGCAACTCTCAGGAAGCACACCAACAAACTGGCAAGAAGAGTAGCAGGAAGCAGCCTAAAAAAGGGTCCATTAACCGTTGACTGGAAGTCAGCGGTGTGATCTCCTTTTAATTTTTAAAGAGCCGGCGTGTTCCTTAGGGTAGAGATACCTCTGGCCAGAATCAGAGGATGGGATCAGAGCAGGAGCGGGGAGATGTGAGTTAGATTGGCCAGGACTGGATGATACAGAGTGTGTTCAGTGGCCCAGAGCAGGTACCGCGTTGTCATAACACCTTGGTTGCCCAGGATCCTGTGGTTGGTTGGTTTACTTGTTGGCCACTTGGACCACTTTTAGTAAGTACTGACCACCGGATACCTCACATGGCTACCCATTGGAGATGCTTTATGAGTCTCTAGCCATCATTGTTTGACACTCCTTGTTCAATATACATGCCAAATGTATTCTACAACTTGAAAGATGCCATTATAAAGAGATAATACAGTAGTACCTCAAGTTACAATGGCTTAAGGATACAATATTCTTTCCTGGGACATGGTATGTTCAGTGTTGTTTTAACATACAATGTCACAGACAGCGCTGATCTGCCTCACAACTCATAGACTGGAAGATTCAACCAATTACAATGAAAATTTTACTTGTAAACCTCCGTATTAGTGAAGTGTATGCAGTAGTTGGCGGTCTATAGCGCCTCTCCACAGTACAGTACTACATGCCCTGTACTGCTCTTTACATGTGCCAGTATGAGCGGCTCCTTTAGGTACCAGGTGAAGGGCTCAATTTTTGTTTTTTTGGGTACATTATATATAAAGTACATGACCCAAAGAAGCTCCTTTACTCAACATAGAAAGTGATTTCCAGCTAATTGTAATTGCTAACAAAGGTTTCTGTACCGATATAAACTTCTGTTTTTCTATTGTATCAAATACTTATTTCATGCAAAAAAATGCAAATTAATTATTTAAAAATCATACAATGTTCTTCACCCACGGGGAAATCACCAGGACCAGACGGATTCGGAAACGAATTTTATAAGCTGCTCTCCCCGGTGGTGACCCCGGGTGCTGACCTTCTTTATAATCTCATTTATCAGGAACACGGTGATGAGATGGATTGTTTATAGATTCTCAAACTATTTTAATACAAAAACCTAACAAAGACCAACTAATTGGTCCAAAACTTACCGTCCCATAGTCTTTCGAATTGTGATTATAACTGCTCACGAAAATTTTAGCAAAACAGGATTCCAAACTTTTGCCCCTAATAATGCATCTTCCCAGAGGAGGGTTCGTACTAGGGACAGCCAATCAACGCAAAATATTAGAGCGGCGATTGCAGCCACGATCAAATCTCAGGATCATGGGGCGGATATGTCAATGCAAATACAAAAGTGTGGCAATTTAAGAGTCTATATGACTGCTACGGTAGCATTAGCTGCTAGTGGGAGTATCCCTCTCTCCCATCAAACATACGGCTGTGCAAACAAGGATTGCAGCAATGCTAGATGCCCGAGTAAAACCATACATTTTATTGTATTTTCCTTAAAAACAAAGCAATAGTCTTTGTGCACATGCAATGCTACTTGCGTGTAGGCATAGACAGCCGTAGCGGTCAGGGTCCCAAATCCATGGGAAACTGAGTTGTGGTGCTCCAGCGGTCTCCTAATGCACAGAGCCAACGTAGTGGAGCAAGCGGGCGTACAGACAGGTGGGGTCCAGGATGGACATGTGACGTTTCGGGGAGGATTCTCCCCTTCCTCAAACACGTCATCACCACCTTCAAGCTTCCTTTTATACCCCTATACGGTGTGCACCTTTTTGTTATAAATAAAATGCATATTAAAAAATGAGCGACATACTACATATATACAAACATTGCGCTAGTTTACAAAAATGCTCTGAGATTAAGATCCTCATTGAGGCCGGCCGGCACCAAAGTATTAAGCCGAAAATCCAGGCTGCTTCTCTTTTTTAAAAGTTTTTTCTCCTTCCCTGCATCTGACTTCCTCTAAAACACACCATTTTAGTTCAGCTACCCCATGGCCTGCCTCGGAGAAGTGTCTAGCAACGGTTGTCTCACCAAATTTCTTTTTTGATGATTCCTCTATTTTCGTGTCTTTCCTAATGGCTATTCTAATGTTAGACCGATGTTCCGTGACTCTCGTCCTTATGCTCCGCATGGTTTGACCAACATATCCCTTCCCACAGGGGCATTTAAGTAAGTAAATTACTGATTTAGTATTGCAGGTGAAAAAACCTCTTAGTGTTATTTTGTTACCTTGTGTAGGATGATAAATATATGTGCCCTTGATTATAGAGTTACAATTAATGCAACCTAGGCAGGGGTAATGTGCCAGTGCGTACCGCAGGTTTTGTGAGTTTTTCTTTCCTTCAATTGTGAGGATGTTATAGAGCTACCGATAGTAGGCCTCTTTTATAGATTTAAAATGTTTGGGCCTGTATAAACTTTTACCATATTTAGTGTCACTGGTTAGAACATGCCGATACTTATTGATGGTTTTTTTCACAAGGTCACTATGAGCATCGTATGTGCTTACAAACATGAGGCGATCTGGTCTAGGCTTTTTATTAGCCCCTTTTAGTAAGGATTCCCTGTCCATATGTAGCACTTCTCTAGCTGTCTGTTCTAGATCCTCTCTTTTATATCCCATAGTCACAAACTTCTCAGTAAGGATCTTCTCCTGTTCCCTATATAGGGTTTCTGACGAGCATATTCTTCTGGCCCGCATAAATTGGCCCTTGGGGATACCACGGAATATTTGTGGAGCATGCTGACTCTTGTGGTGTAAAAGATTGTTCCTATCAATCGATTTTTTATACAGAGTAGTGGAAATTCCTGTAGGCTGTCTTCTGATTTCTACGTCAAGATAGTGTATGACCTCACGATTAATGGTGGCAGTAAATTGAATAAGGGGGTGAATCTGGTTAAGATGTTCAACAAATGTTTGAAATTCCTTCTCTGTACCCGACCATGACACAAAAACGTCATCGACGTATTGGTACCACACCTTGACAAGACTGTAATGTGGGCTGGTGAAGATATACTTATTCTCAAACACAGTCATGAACAGATTCGCGTAACTTGAAGCCACAGGAGACCCCATAGATGTCACCTGTAGCTGCAAGTACACGTCTGAACCAAATTTGAAATAATTCTTACGAAGTATGACATCCAATAGATCCATAAGAAAGTTAATTTGAGCCTTGGTCAAAGTATGGTCCACCCCCAATGATTCTCTAAGTGCGACATACTTCTATTTGGGTTTTTTTTGGGTACGGATTTGATGCAAGGGTGCAGAGCCTTTTCTTCAAATGAGGCATGCCT